>VZTH01005502.1:0-41563 GCA_013397815.1 Aleadryas rufinucha
TTGCTTTCAAACCTGCACAAAGAGCTACAGATGTCACCTGCCTCAGCTTCTGTAAGGCCTTCGGCACACTGTATCCAAGTGCAACGTCCTTGCCTTTAATTTGGAGAGATATGGGTTTGATGGAGAGATATGCAAGGAATTGACCATGTCGAACAACTTACAATCAACAGCTCAGTTTCCAAGTGAAACCCAATAATGAGTGGTGTCCCTCAAGGATGCATACTGCAACCAACAGTATTTAATATCTCTGTCAAGGACATCCGATGGGATCGGGTGCACCCTTAGCAAGTTTTCACATGACACCAAGCTGAGTGGTGTGGTTGATTTGCTGGAGGGATGGAATGCCATCCAGAGGGACCTTGGGAAGGGTTGAGGTGTGAGCCCATGTGAACCTCATAAAGTTCAACAAAGTCAAGATCCTGTCCATGTGTGAGAGCAATGCCCAGTGTCCATACAGACTTGGGTACTGAGAGTAGCTCTGCAGAGAAGGACTTGGCATAGCAGAGGATGAACAATTTGACATAAACCGGCAATGCTCACTTGCAGACCAGAAAACCACTTGTATCCTGCTGCACAAAAAGTCTGGCCAGCAGAGTGAGGGAGGTGATTCTCCCCTGGACCTAATTCTTAGGAGAGTCCACCAGGAGTACTGCCTCCAGCTCAGGGGTCGCTGGGACAAAAAAAGATGTGGACCTGTTCAGTGGTCCAGAAGAAGACCATAAAAACAGTCCAGGAGCTGGAATACCTCTGCTCTGAAGTAAGGCTGAGAGAGCTGGGGCTCTCCATCCTGGAGAACAGGAGGCTGCAGGGAGACTTTCTTATGGCCTTCTGTGGAGGGCGCTGGAGCCCTCTGCCCTCCCTTGGAGGAGAGATGCCTGAGGGCCAAATCTCCCCAGAGATAAGGACCTTCTTCAAGCTCACGGCGACCAAAAGGTGGCCCGACATGCCTTGCTTCTTTTTATGGTAATAGTCTGTACCCTGTTGGCTAACTGGTGTCCATCCCACCCCTGCCTTACCTATATAAACTCCCTGTGTGTACCCCTGATCTCAGGAGAGCCTGGCCTCTGGTTCCCTTCACAGGGATGGCTAAATAAAGCTTACCTGTGGAATTCACCACGCAAGGCTCCCTCGTCTCTCTCTGTCCCCGGGCCTGCCCGGGTGGTCTCATACGAGCTGATCTTACAAGGAGCTGAATCACTACGAGCTGAAACCACTTGTAGCCAAAGCGACTACACTTTCTGAGACCACCCGTTGCTCCAGAGAAGTTGCAAAGGCCCCGGAAAGGCTCTCCCCTTGCGAGATGCTTTCTCTAGGAAGGTCGCAACCCCAGATTGCCCTTGGGCACCCCAAAAGCGACAGCCTTCCAAAATATAAAGAATGCTTATAAGAAAAATAGAGAAAGACTGTTTTCCAGGGCCTGTAGTGACAGGACAAAGGGCAAATGAAAGAACATCAATTTAGATTGAATACAACAAAGATATTTTTCACAATGGGGGTAGTGAGACACTGCAACAGGTTGCCCAGAAAAGTTGTGGATGCCCACCATACATAATTGTATTTGGTTTATGTGGCGCACTAAGAGTGGGGGCTTGCCCCCATGTAGGACTGGTCACTGGCAAAGGCTAAGCCCATCAGAGATACTGGTAGTGCCTCTGGGATAACAGATTTAAGAAAGGGTAAGAAACACTGCACTACAGCAGCTGGGAGAGAGGAATAAAAAAAAAATGAGATACCAAGGTCAGTGAAGAAGTAGGGGAAGGCAGTGTTCCAGGTGCTGGAGCAGAGATTCCCCTGCAGTCACAGCAGAACACTATGGTAGATCAGATATCCAGCCTTCAGCCCATAGCGGACCTCACACTGGAGTGTGTGGATGTTCCCTGAAGAAACCTGCAGCCTGTGGAAAGACAGTGCTGGAGCAGGCTCCTGGCAGGAACTAATGCCTGTGGAGAGGAGACCACATAGGAGCAGGTTTTCTGTCAGGAACTGTGACCCTCTGTCAGACCAATGCCAGAGCAGTCTGTTCCTGAAGGATTGTATCTCATGGAAAGGATGCATGCTGGTGCAGTCCATGAAGAACTGTGGCCCACGGGAAGGACTCATACTAGAGAAGTTCACAGAGGACTGTCTGCAGTCGGTGGGACTCCACGCTACTGGTACAGGCATGAAGACGATGAGGGGAGGGAACGGCAGAGACACTGTGTGATAACCTCAATGCAAACCCCATCTTCCCTATCCCCCTGCACTTATCAAGGTGGCAAGGCAGAGAACTTCAGAGCGAAGTTGAGACTGCGAAGAGGGAGGGGTGGGGAAAAGGTGCTTTTAGATTTGTCCTAGTTTCTCATTATCCTATGCTGTTTGATTGGCAATAAATTAATACTGCCAAGAGGAATCTTTTTTGCCCATGACAGTAATTGGTGAGTGGTGTCCCTCTCCTTAAAGCACAAGCTTCTTGATGGAGTGGGAGTGACAGGGTGGCTTGGTGGCTACCTGAGGACCAGTCAATGTCAACCCATCAGAATGAGCCTTGGAGAAACCTGATCTAGTAGAAGGTGTCCCTACCTAGGACAGGGAGATTGGAACTGAATGACCTTTGAAGGTCCCTTCCAACCAAAACCATTCTATGATTCTGTGATATTGGAGAAATGTACTGTTTCCTGTTCTCATGAACAAATGCAACATTAAAAAAAAAAAAGGGGAAAGGAAAATAAAACAAAAACCCAAACTCCCCTCCACCTTCCCTGACTTCATATTTATTTGCCTTTTAAAACAAATTCCTGTCTTTCTGTCTATCTTTTTGACTATTACATTTTTTTCAGTTTTGCTGAAGGGTCTGAACTGCAAACAGTGGCTTTCTAACTGAGGTACATTTGTAAGTGCATCATTTTAACAGCCTTCTTGCTGCCTTTATTATTAGTCATTTTTCTGCACTAGATTAGAACCAGAGGGGTAACAGGAATAATATAATTTGCTAATACAGATGCTATGCAGCTGCTCTTACCAGAGCAGGCTAATGACAAAATGTGAAGGTCAGGTATTTCTAAACAATGTATGATGAGATATGAGTACAGTACTAGAGTAACCATGAATTCTCTTGTTGATCTGGGTTCTGGCAACAAATCCTTTGCCCTCTTACCTGCTAAAGCAGGGAGTAAACCTGCTACCTCAATCATTTGTGATGTTTTTTTATTCAATGTTCAGCATCCACTGAAAGAACAGGCTATTAAAGCAGGCAGCCTGAGCTGTTCAGCAGAAAAGTGAGTAACCTAACCCACCAGTATGCAACAACAGCCACAATGGGAGGAACATGGAAAGGTTACATCTATTATGTTTTACAGTTTTACAAAACTGAGTATAGAAACAGATACCAGGACATGATCTAGCATATAACAGTAATAAAAAGAAAGTTGCCCATAATAAGGTATTCACTCAAGATTGGCTCATTCTCTTGTAATATTTTGGGCATTTGCCATATTCTGCTTTAATAAAAATTCAACAGTACAATAGGTAGGAAAAAAAAATCCTCTTCAAAAGGAATTTGTCAGTGAATAAAGCATCTGGAATGTTTTAAAATGAACAGAAAGTCCCAAATGCTAAAGGGAAAACCAGGCTCTTTAAAAAAAAAAAAAAGAAGCTAAACTATAAAACTATGAAACATGTGGAAAGAGATGGTGGCATACTTTCATCTGAAAACTGAATTAATAAATTCTCTTATAGGAGATTTAATTTATGTATTCCAGTTTATTTTTTATTGAACATTAAACATATGAACAACTCTATTGCACAAAAAGCAGAAACACTGGCAGTAGGAGTAGTACTACGAATAATACAGAAATACACAGCATCAATGCCTCCTATAAGAACACTACCACAGACAGCAATGCACACAGTAATGCAGTAACAGATTAACACAGGTTTTTTGCTTGCAATTACAGCTGCAGTTTTTTTATTTGTAACACTAAGGATCAGTGCTGCCTATGAATCCCTGGAAGACTTTCTATCTCCTTCTGTACTCTACCACATCACACCTATTCATAAAATACTACTGTACTGGGAAATGGCTACTGGTGAAAAAGGCATAGGTGAGAGAAGCAGGTTTTTTACAACTGAAATGCATTCAATTAAAAGTAAACTTAAAATTTTGCCATCTAAAGCTAGCTCTACAGCACATATAGTTCATTCAGGACCATACAGGAGAGAAGCAATCAAGAAATGAAATTAATTTATTAATTTGATTTGTAAGTAATTTTTACTGCCTGAAGGAGAGGAATTAAGTTTTCATTCCAAGCTTATCAGAGAGATTTCCATTACAAAATATCTGATTTTTATTCTAGATTCAACCTATCTAAACATTCCTTTATATGAAGTAAAAAGAAGTGTGGCTTCTAACAACAGTGTTGCTTTTTACATCAGGACTGAGATATCTAAGGTTGTCTCAACTTGAACAAGTAAAATAAGACTTGTACTTACCGATATATCATCACTAAAATCTATTTCATCCAAATCAAGGTATTCAGGGGCTTCCATTATTCTTCTATGGACATTTTGGGTGAGTCAGCACATTAGTAAAGACCTAATTAAGAAAACAGAAATGGATTGTCTTCAGAGAGTCAAAACCACACAGAAATGATTTCATATAGTTGCTAGATTACGAAAATGTTTAATTTGAATAGCAAAGTCTTTCATAACTTAATCCTAGAAGCTAAATATGATTTGCAGCCTGTACTCCGCATATTGTGAAGAAAACATTTCAATTTTTTGGGAGAACAGCTAAGTGCTACTTGAAGTAGAACTCAAAAATACTTGTTTCAGCATCACTCAGTCCCTCCAGAAATTCAATACAAGTATAAAAACCTAAGCTGTTGAACATCCTCATGACCCTGCAACCATAGATGTGTTAATGACCTGTTGTGTCTTAAGGATGTCTTAAGGATTTACTCCCAGCCACTCCCGTTATCATAGTTTTCCTCTGCCCAAGATGGCAGAAAAGAACTGAGAATCCTGCTGTGCACAGACAACAAAATTCTATCACACCTTATCTCCACTTACAAGCAGTCTAACACACAATGCAGCCAGTTCTTTACAGATTAATGCTTTACCACCCCGCAGGCTGTGAGTGCACATCCCCCTGAACAAAAACAAATACAATGCCAGAATTATATCATGTGCACTAATTATCAAGGTCATTAACTATTTTCTTACAGCAAGACAAAAAGAAGAACAAATTCTCCTGCAAAGCAAGATATTTGTCTGAAAAAGTCAATATTAGATCTGAATAAATTGAGGCTTCAACAAACAAAAGATCAAAGATAATAAACCCCTCATTGTCAATCCTAACTAGAATGAAGGTGTGTGTTATCACTACAGACAAGTGCAACAGAAGTAAAAGTAGAAAAGGAAGGTATTTTAAAGGAAGCTGAACAATGAAAGTGCAATGCATTTTTAAATAATGTGAGGCATTACATAAGGATTATTACAGAAGAAAATTAAATCCTCCAGTACTTGTACATAACAAAAGAAAACACCACAAAGAAAAAAAATAACACGAACCCAATTTGTTCATTGACAACCACCAAGAAATATGTTTATGAATAATGAAATCAGCTGTGTAGGCCTAAATAAAATCACTATGTGAAATATTCACATGCATTAAAAAATGTCCTAGGATATGGGGTCTGAAAAAACCACTTTTCTGCAAGTGTCACTGGCAAACAAAATTCAGTAAATAATCTCCCTAATAACACACTATCTAAGCACAAAGCTGACCTTAACACACCTGTTCTTGGGAAGCTATTAGAAAGAGAACCAGTAGGCAAAACTCCAGTATTATGCTGAAATAGCTGGAAAAGCAAATTTTTGTTTCTCAGTGAGTTATTGAAACACTATCAGAATAATTTCCTCATTAAGTGAATGTTCTGGTTTTGGCTGGGATGGAGTTAATTTTCTTTACAGCAGATACTATGGGGCTGGGATTGGGGTTTGTGCTGGAAAGAGAGTTGATAATTCAGGGATGCTTTCATTATCGCTGAGCAGGGCTTACACAGAACCAAAGACTTTTCTGCTCCTTACCTCTCCCCACCTGTGAGCAGGCTGGGGGTGCAAAAGGAGTTGGGACAGGCAGGACAGGTAATCCCAACTGACTCAATAGGATATTCCATAGCAAATGACATCATGATCTGCATAGAAAGCTGGAGGAAGGAAAAAGGGGAGTGTTTGGAGTGAGGGAGTTCGTGTCTTCCGAGGTCAGTGTTACGCATGATGGGGCCCTGCTCTCCTGGAGATGGCCAAACACCTGCTTGCCCATGTGAAATGGTGAATTAATCCCTTGTTTTGCTCTGCTTGCATGCACAGCTTTTGCTTTCCCTACTAAACTGTCTCAATCTCAGCCCAAGGGTTTTCTCATCTCTATTCTCCAAGCAGTTGTGTGGCGACAGTGGAGGACAGCAGCATGCAAGAACAACCTCAGCTACCTATAATTTGTTCTCACTGTGACTGTTAGACTTGAATGAAGCAGTGGGAAAAACGAAGGCTACAGAAAGGTAAAACTGGAAGTGTCTCTATTGTGAAACTCATCAGAAGCTTTTTATTTTGCACATTCCCAAATGCTAAGTTTATTCTCAGTGGGAACCACTAAAATCAGACAAAAGCCTGACAATGAAAGGAAATAGCTATGGTGCAAAGGCATGACACATTCGAGGCTACAAATTCCTGCATTACAGATTTTTCTTAACAGAAACATAAAATTTCAGTATATTTTTTAAAGACTTATATATTTGGGAGACATTATAGCTTACTTGCGACAAAGTGCACTGCCAATGTATTGCAGTAGTTGGCAAGGCAAGATTTTGGTAGCGGGAGAGTTATAGGGTTGGCTCCTGAGAGAAGGTGCTAGAAGTTTCTGCTGTGTCTGATGGAGCCAGTGCCAGATGACTCCAAGACAGACCCACTGCTGACCAGAGCTGAGCCCCTCAGTGACGGCCGATGCACCTCTGGGGTAACAGATTTAGGAAAGGAAAAAAGATACTGTGCAACTGCAGCCAGAAGAGAGGAGTAAGAATATCTGAGAGCAACAGCCCTGCAGACACCAGGGTCAGTGAAAGAGGGGGACAAAGTGTTACAGGTGCCAGAGCTGGGATTCCCCTGCAGCCCATGGTGAAGAGCATGGTGAGGCAGCCGTGCCCCTCAGCCCATGGAGCTCCACGGAGGAGCCTGTGGGGGACACCGAGTCAGAGCAGTTGGATGCTCACAGGAGGCTGTGATCCCATGGAAAGTCCATGCTGGAGCAGGCTCCTCGCAGGACCTGTGAGCCTGTGGAGAATGGAGACCATGCATAAGCAGTTAGCAGGCAGGACTTGTGACGTCCCTCCAGAGAAGTAGACTAGCTGTCAGTCTATCACTGTGACTATTGACACCAGCTCAAACTAAATCACTGTCAGTTTTTAAGTAAGACAAATGCTGACTGTATATGCCAGCCACCAGAGGGTGGTTGGGCACTGGAACAAGTTTCCCAGGGAACTGGTCTCAGCATGAAGCCTGAAAGAATTCAAGGTTTATTTGGACAATGCACTCAGACATATGGTGTGACTCTTGGGGCTTACCATGTGGGGCCAGAAGCTGGATTCAATGATCCTTGTGGTCCCCTTCAAACTCAGAATATTTTTGTATGATTGTATGATTCGGTATGTACTCTCCTACACAAATTAAATGTCTGTGTTACTACATAAGGTGATAAATGTATGAAGTAGGAATGAGCACTAAAATCTAAGTTTAAAGGTTAAAAACATATATGGACCATATAACTTACAAGTAGTCTGAAAACAAACCAGAGCTTCAATGAGTTTCAGTTTTTTACTGTAACTAAATGGATTAAAAATTGCCTACCCACTGTATTTAAAAATCATCAGAAGAGATAAATAAAGCTACTTTAAACATGTCATGCAAGAAAGAATCAAGAAGTGACCCAGAGTTTTTATTTTCAACTAAAACTGAAATTATTCAGTTACAATTAAATTACAATATTTTTTAAAATAAAATTTTGAAATAATTTTTTTATGTAAAATTACTCACTTAATAAAATTATTCAGTTAATAAAAACTCCAGTAAAAAAAACTCCATAGCTTTAGTAAAACAACTATTGTTCCTGGTTACCACATATCTCAAGATTTTAGAACAGAAAGATCTCAACCTTTCAAACTTATTTTTTCATTCTAAATTGGAAGAAGCCAGTGAAGGAAAAAAAAATTGCTGTATCCATGCACAGCTGACAAAAGGACTTCATTCCACCTAATGATGTACAAAATCCATGAAGTCAGTCCACCGTTCTGCATCACTACTTCTCCAGAATGTTATCTTCTGTGTTTTCAAAACTAAAAGACTACAAAACACACAAAGGCTGAAGAGAAAGTTAATAACCAAAACTAAGACATTTTCTCTATAGAAAACTTTCTGAAAATAGTGTTCAGTTATATGAAGAGAAAGGACAAGAGATTAATGCATTCTCTTCACTACAAGACTTCAATTTTCTTCTTAATGAAGTAAAACTGGACAGCACCTCAAGACAATTACTATGACTAAATAAGATTTTTCATGACTGTACTTGGAGTTTTACACAAAAGGTGTACTTTTTGGATACAATTTAACACAGTAGAACTCCACCATGCGTAATGTAAACCATATGGTAAGGATAGTAGTCAGAACTGTGACTATTTTGAGAGCTTTGCGATGGCTGAATCCAGCACACCACCAGAAGCACAAACAATCTGAACAGGATTCACAGGAAGATCATAAGCACAACTGGTCAAATTCAAGGTAGATATAATTGCAACCAAAATTGCAACTGCCAGCAGTGGCCGACATGAGATGAATAATGTGTTTCCAGCACCAACATCAAAGCAATACAGATGACTGTCTCTAGCTTGTCAGCAGAAATGTCTGACATTTAACCTATAAATGTTCATAACTGTATTTTGGAAGCTAGTAATTTAATATTCCACAAAATTTTAAGCCCCAAAATGGCATTTCCTGTCTGGCAACTTGAATTGCACAGAGACATATGCACAAACGTTAATGTTTTGTACAGGTTAAAGAAATCTGGTTGGCTCTCAGAATTTACAACTAAAAGAAGAAAACCACATAAACGTCATCCATATGTACCTGGGGGGAAAAAAAGTGGTTTTTTACAATTTTGTGAACCAGTTCACCAGGAGAAATCAAGCTAAAAATTACTACCTAGAAATGGGGTAATAGTAATGTTATCAGTCCAATATTGCATACATTGAATTGCAACAGACAGTAGTATTTGAAACCAAACTCATCCTTTTCTTTTTCAAACATGAGCAACAATCATCATTTTTTTCAAAACAGATTTTCTCTGCTGTTTTCCTTCTCAGCTAAAACTAGACACCTGAGCTCAAACCCAGTTGCTAACATTCAATAAAATCAGATGAATGAGGGAAAAAAGGGACAAAAAGACCAATTTCCAGTAAAATACTAATATTACTAATAATAGTAGCGATGAAGTACTAGATGCAGGGAACAAATCCATCAACTTCAGCAAACACTATAAACCCACTCTGGATTGACGGCACGTATTACCAACGGAAGTAATATTTACAATTGTTCATAGATTTAATTTCTAAGGTAGATCAAGCCTTGGATTTTTCTCTCCACACAGTCTCAAACAAACAGTCACACCATCCGGAATCCTTAGGGACCAGTGTACCTTTAGAGGATGAAGTAGACAACGCAGGAATGGCAGGAATGCTTTAAGAGGCAGGTCAGCTGGATCACATAACACATACTAGTGCTCACAGGCAAGAACAAGGTCATACAGGTGAGCATTTGCTGTCAGGCAATTAACTGAGTGAATGAGGAGACTGATAGAGCAGGCAGGAGATATGCAAACATCAGGTTCAGGTTCTTGTTCTGATTGCTCAATGTAAAACCGTGGAACAAAACAGCATAACTGATTTGTAGTGATGCCTTTGCCACAAGGCTGTGGTGAATTCAGTAGCTTTGAAAGGAAATTGATCCAGTATCTCAGACAAAAGCAGTCTCAGTGTAGCATGTGAAAGGCTAAATCCAAGAGGGAGCACAAGGAAAATGTCCTTTATTGAGCCAAAATAAAACAAGTAACTGAAAATGCATAATTTTAATTATTTATGGATACATAAAAACAAAGAACAAATAACAATAAAAGATCTGCTGTCAATTAAATCTTTATTTCAGTTTGTAACTCAAAGAAATCCTACTAAATAACACATGGGATTTTATTTTCTACATGTCAGAACTACTTTAACAAAATACTTGGGGATTTATTTAAACTTTCAATCAAATATAAAGTGAATCAGATGTAAAATTCTTCTAAGTTTCCTTCAGCACAGTTAATAATAAAGATTTAGGCTTTAAATGCCAGAATGCCATGACAGTTGCTTTTTAATTAGGGGATAAGGTTACATTTTTCAATTATAGGTCTAAGATAACAAAATAAACATATGGTCCTTTCCTAAGCATCAGGAGCTATAGTAGCTCAAGATGAACAAGATCTGTGGGCAGGAATTAAAGACTTTACATCTTTAATTTAAGTACACAGTATGTGTTTCAACTAATGCTTGAGATCTGGTAAGCATCTGAATTTTATTCCCTACCATTAAGAAATACCAAGATCATAACCCCAAAATTCTTCACTTTCAAACAACTAGAACTGTGTAACATTACAGTATGTTAAATCTATTCAGCATGCAATGAAAAGCACAGCACCCAATTAAAATATACTGTTGAGGAAGGCATGTCAGCACTAGGAAATGCCTAAAACTGAATTCAGTTCCTCCATCCTCATATTCTACTGTAACACTTAAATTCTACCAAAAATTAATTTGGCCTTCCACCTATTTAATACACAATGTGTGGAAAGAACTACAGGACATCCAAGAGCACTGCCATAACTGGGGGATGTGAGAACTGGACTGCTGAGTGAAGGCAAGAAAGCTTAGTTGTTGGGTCCTAGCAGAGCTACTCTGGGATAACACTGCCACCTCTCTAGCTATCCCATCACTTCTTATGCTCCCTGATGCCTGCCTGTGTGTTGTCTCCTATTAAAGATTACATTTTCTTTGAGACAGGGATTGCGTGGTCACTCTACATTTGTCTCGCTTTTTGTATAGCTGGCATCCTTGTCTACTAACAGAGCTTTGTGGTGCAAGAGTAATTCCATTAAGTATAAACATAATGCAAATACATTACAGCAGGCCCTGGAAGAGGACACATTTGAAGCTTTGTAGAAGATCCCCAGAACAACATATTTATTCACCAGATACGGATGGTGCCTTTGCAGGCGATAAATGCAGAAGTCAAGGAGAAAGCATCAAAGACATAGAAAACATACAGTTTCATTAGAATAGAATAGAATAGTTCAGCTGGAAGGGACCTACCATGATCATCTAGATAGGAATAATAGTTTAAATTTAACAGTACACATATATGCACTCTTAGAAGACCCCAGCTTCCAACTCATATTTCTATAATCTTCATTATCGCTAAAGGGGGAATTATTTGGATATAATCAATAAATTTTTAAGCAACGTGATTTCAGGAATATAAAGAGTGACAATAAAGCTCAAATGGAGGTTTATTTGCTTTTCAAGCATAAAATTTAACTTCATGCATAAAGAAAATGGCAGCGTGATAGACGGTTAGCCTGTATTGATATTTTTAAGTCATAAAAGAGTTTGTGATAATACAATGTACTTTGAACTGCATTGTGCAACCAATTTTTGTTACCCTCTGGATCTCTCAAAATGTTTTTTCTAATTATGTGATGTGACATTTTTTCCTGTAACTTGTCATTGAAATTACCTATCAAGTCAGATTTTAAATATAAAAATATAAAGGGAAGGCTCAACAGCAGCAGTAGGAGATATAAAAGAGTTAAGATGAATTTTAAATAACAGTTTATTGGAAAAAAAGAAGTTACAGTGAAGCTGAAAAATTATGTGATTTATTTCAGTGAAGGAATGTATTCTGCAACCAGGATTACCTAATCCCTTATCACATTTATTCAGAAATACTCCTGAGTTTAAAAGTTCACAGCAGCAATTCATAATAGTATGATACTTCTAAAGCAAGTAAAAATAAAAGCACTGCTTTTAACCACTCAAGTACTATCAGTGCACAAGCTACACTGATAGGACAGGAAGACCGAACTCAGCAAAGCACAACAATTTTCCAAGACCAAAAGATGCTGTTTGTAAAAATTTACTTCAGAAAAACCCTGCATTCCAGACATGCAGATATAATCCACCTACAGCCCTGAATATTCACAGATACTGAGGAGGCCAGTTCTGTTCCTAAGGAAGCCAGTGTACATACAGGACTGGTGTAAGATAAGAAAAAATGTATTTATTCTTGGCCATTCATAACTGAACTTCTCCTAGTCATATACCCAGACCTCGAGAACATGTATGTGTCCATTCATGCTGGTTGCATATAAAGGGCGGGACTGTCCCTCTCTGCTCTGCACTGAGGTGATCTCACCTTGAGGCCTTTGTGAAGTTTTGGGCAACACAATATAAGAAGGATCTAAAGCTATTAGAAAGTTTCCAGAGGAGAGCTATGAAGATGGTGAAGGGCCTTGAGAGGAAGCCATATGAGGTGCAGCTGAGGTCACTTGGTCTGTTCAGCCTGGAGAACAGGAGACTGAGCAGAGACCTCACTGCACTTCTGCAGTTTCCTCACGAAGGGAAGCAAGAGAAGCAGACACTGATGTCGCCTCTGTGCTGACTAGTGACAGGACTCAAGAGAATGGCACGAAACTCTGTCAGGGGAGGTTTAGGTTTGATATGAGGAAATGGTTCTTCACCCTGAGAGTGGCTGGGCACTGAACAGGCTCCCCAGGAAAGAGGTCACAGCACCAGCCTGTCAGAGCTCAAGAAGGATTTGGGCAATTCTCTCAGACACATGGTGTGATTCTTGAGGATGTCCTGTGGAGGGTCTGGAGCTGGACTTTGATGATTCTTGTGTTTAACTACTGATTCAGGATTTTCTACGCTTCTGATTCTATGATTCAATCCTATGGAGTCTTAAGAGAGATGCACAAAAAATGTGCACAATTTCTGCAGCCCAGAAAGCCAAACATGTCAAACTAAAAGAAGTGTGATCACCACATCAAGGGCGGGGATTCTGCCCCTCTACTCTGCTCTCATGAGATTTCAGCTTGAGTACTGTGGCCAGTTCTGGGGTCCTCAGCACAGGAAAGGACCAGTTGGAGTGGGTCCGCAGGACAGCCACAAAAATAACTAGAGGGAGGGAACACCTTTTGTACAAGGAAAGGCAGAGTCAGGGATGTTCAGTCTGAAGAAGAGAAGGGTCCAAGGAGACCTTACTGCAGCTTTTCAGCACTTCAAAGAGGGCTTACAAGAAATATGGGGACAGATTTTAAGTAGGGATTTTAGTGATAGAACAAAATGTAATAGTTTAAACTAGACATAAGGAGTATTTTTTTTTTTTTTGCAATGTGGGTGGTGAAACACTGGAACAAATTGACAACTTGTCATCTGCCAACCATCCCTGCCAATATTCAAAGTCAGGTTGGACTGGGCTCTGAGCAACCTGATCTAGTTGAAGATGTCCCTGCTCATTGCAAGAGATTTAGACTAGACGACCTTTCAAAATCTCTATGAGCCTATGATTTTGAAGAAGTCATGTGGAAGTAGGCAATAGTATATGGTTCACCTACTCTTCTACTTCCATGAAATGAATGAAAAATTCATCACAACTTCAGGCATTTTAGCATCAAATATATTTAGCTTCTACAAAGACTGACACTATGTAGTCTGTAAGATGTATGTCAGCATACACAGGGTGAAGAAAAAGCATGCTTATTAAGACACAGTTCCTCATGTTTGTTGGAGGCTTTTTTAGCACACTGAATAATACTTCAGATAACTTCCTGCAAGTGTTACCCTAAGGATGACATCTGAACTGCAGTAACATACAAGCAAGCTTTGCCATTGATATCTGTGTTACTAAGACGCTACCCACCTTAAAGCAAGGAGTGTCTATGTGGCTGTTGGAAGCATCTCCTAGCTTTTTTAAATTCTGGTCCACTTAGTTGCCTCATGAATAACCATAACACTTAGTATTAAAAGAGAGTGATTCTACTCCTTGATTTCCAAAATAACAGCAACCTAACAAAAAGAAACTAATATTCAGGCTACTGGGTGATCTGACTACCTGAAGAGTTGTTTTTACTGTAACCCAACTTGAAAGACATCTGCTCACTGCAAACCACCTTGGATTTCTTATAAAAAATCCATTCTTTCTACCCATTGTTTTAATATACCTTCAATATTCAAGTATAAAGAAACGTGGACTCCAAGCATTCAGCCAGAAATATGCACTGGAGCATTTTGGAGTGAGGCCTAGAAAAACAAAGTTGTTTGTTTCAATTATCCTTGAATGAGAAAGCTTACGAGTTGGAAATTTATAGCTGTTGTTTCAAAATTGCCAAAGCACACAATTCAAGCACTGTAGAAAAGCTAGTACACTGTCCGCTTAACTTTAATGACAGGATCAAAACAAGTAAGGTCAACCCATCTGTTGAAGAATATTTAACTGGCTGTATTTGATTAATTTATGGTTTTATTCCCTTTGAAGTAAGACATGGTTATTTGGTCTTAATATGAAATATCCCATAGTCATGCGAAATTAATAAGCTTATCTCATTTCAATCTTGCTTATATGGCAACTGCTTGTTATTTCAGACCAGCTAGCTCTTTCTATACGCTTTAGGACTTATCGACATGCAGATCAAAATCAAACAACCTCTCTTTGTAAAAAATGTATGTACATATATGTGTAAAAGCAAGGAAAGACTGAGCAAAAACCTCACTAGAATGCAGAGTAAGAATAAACACTACTCCACTATCACAACTTGTTTCTACAATACCACTGTTGGTAGTGATCTACTGACAAGAGAGGCCAGAGTGGGACGGTGGCTGCACTGGACACTCTGTGTTTGGAGTGAAACATAGTGTGCTGCCTCGGATGTAGCCCCAGACAAACTGTAAGAAAAGCGGGTGGTGGGATTTACTTCAACTTGTAACATCTTAGCTTTTACATTAGAAGTGGAATTGGGTCTGGCTTTACCACCTACCCAGTTGTCAACTCATACCAGTAAGAAAAGCATTGCTTTACCCAGGTACCACACACAGAGGTACAGCTTGTGCTGAGTGCACTGCAGCAGCATCCTCTCCTCTTCATTGTGACATGCTGTTATATTTGCACACAGGGACCACAGAGTAACTTTAACCATTAATGTCTATAAGCTCATTCCTTATTTAGTAATTTTCCATAATCAAAAAAGAGGCTGTCCGTGTGAGGGGAGATTAAATGAAACAATGCACAATTCATTCTTAGCCATTTTTGTTAATGGCCATTAAACTAGCCAAGCATGGAAAATAGCCTGTAGTTCTACTTATTTCTACTGCAGCTTTCATGCCACTTATCTAAGCTGTGGAGTACTACTTCCTGCCAGCCACTGACCCTATTAGGGCATGAGGGCTGCTCCTTTCACTTGTTTAAAAAGGGTCTTTAAATGGTAATGAACTTCTGCTTCTTCCTTTATACTGCTCTGTGAATATGTATGTATTATCATGTTATCTTCATTTACCACTTGTTCTCAAAATCAATTTGTTCAGTCTTCCCATTAAACATTTTTGTGACAGCATGACTAAAATAACAGTGTTTCTGCTTAATGCAGAGAATAAGAGTTCTCAAATCTCTATTACAAGAGAAATACTGATGTCCATTTGAAATTACTTACTTGTAAATTTAAAAGCCTGTCACCCAGAGGCATAAGAAATAGTCACAAATAAAGTAAGCTACTTAAAGCATGAAGTTTTTATCATTCGTGTATGAAATGGCCACTTCCCACAAAAAAGACCAGCATCATCTCCATGAAATATAATTTATTTTCTCAAATGAAATGTTCCTATAACTTCAGAAAGGACAATTGAGGTAAACACTACATTTACAAGAAGAAACTGTAACAGCAAAAACTCTATTAAAAAATTATTTTCCATAAACAGAAATCAATTTTTAGAAAAGAGGAAATTCATTTTCTCAAAGGAAAAAATAAAAAAGTGAGCAAAACCATTTTAAACAGCTTTACATATCCTCAGAAATAACTGGTAGATAAACCAACATTATCACCCAAAATAGCAGCACAGAGCAGGTGAGGTTAAAGCACAGAATGTCATAGGCTGAAAGGGCCTGCCTGAGCTCATTTAGTTCAACCCCTCTGTTCACACAAACAGGTTAAATCCAGGTGCAGTAGGCTAAATCCAGGACTGCACTCAGCTGGTTTCTGAATATCTCTAAGGATAGACACTCCAAAATGTCTCTGGGCAACCTGGGCCAGTGTTTGACTAGCCCCACAGCAAAAAAGTGTTTCCCTGTGTTTAGATGGAATTTCATGTGTTTCACTTTGTGCCAATGGCCTCTTATTCTGTCAGTGCGCACTGGAAGAGTCTTTATGGAAAAGAGCCTCACTGTTCTTCACTCTATCTCATCAGGTATTTAAACACATTGACCAGATTCTTCCCTCTCATCTTGAGATTAACCTGGGATTCCTGTGGCCTGTCATACCAGTAGATTGACACCAGTAGCTTGACACCAGTAGACTGACACAAAATTTGAGTACCTTGGCCTTTTCTGAGTCCTGAGTCACTAGTTCCCATGTCCCATTCAGCAGTAGGTTCATATTTTCCCCAGTCTTTCTTTTACTGTTTATGTACTTATAGAAGCCTTTTTCTGTTACCCTTCACATCCTTTGCCAAACTCAACTCCAGGTCAGCTTGGGCTTTCTTAGCCCTATCCATACAAGATCAGACAACAATATACTGGTCCTGAATCACTTGACTGTGTTTTCACCTCTTGTACCTTTCATATCTGAGTTCAGCCAGGAGCTCCTGGTTCATCCATGCACCAAACAGACTGACTCCTGCCACCTTTGCTTGATTTCCATTTATTGAGACGGACTTTTCTTGGGCTTGGAGGAAGTGCTTCTAAAAGCAGAAAACAATGTCAAAGAAAGAAAGGAAGGTCATCCCCCAAAAAACAATGCTGGCAAACTGGTAACAGTGGATGAGGAGAAGGCTGAAGCACACAGCCACTTTTTTGCCTCAGTCTTCAGTGGCAAATTCTCATCCCATACCTCTCGAGTGGATGGACAGCAGGATGGGACAGGGGAGCAAAGTGCTTCCCACTATAAATAAAGATCAGGTTCATGAACACCTGAGAAACTTGAATGTACATAAACTGATAGGACCTGATACATGCATTCCAGAGTCCTGAGGGAATTGGCTGATGTAATTGCCAAGCCATTCTCCATGATATTTGAAAAGGACTCATGGCAGTCAGGAGAAGTCCAAGGTGACGGGAAAAAGGGAAACATTGTACCTGTCTTTAAAAAGGATGGAAAGGAGGAACCTGGGAGCTACCGACCTGCCAGGCTCACCTCTGTGCCTGGGAAGATCATGAGACAGATCATCCTACAAGCTCAGCAAAGGCACATGGAGGACAGGGAGCTGACTTCAGACAGCCAGCATGGCTGCACCAAGGGCAAGTCCTGCCTGACTAACCTGGTGGTCTTCAGTGGACAAGTAGGCACTCTGTGGACAAGGAAAGGGCTACAGATGTTATTTTTCTGGACAGTCCCCTCCAACATATGTCTCACTAAACTGGAGAAAGATTGATTAGATGAGTGGACTGTTAGGTGGATAAAGAATTGTTTGGATAATCACATGGAGAGGGTAGTGGTCAATGGTTCAGAGTCCCAGTGGACATCAGAGAGAAGTGGTGCCCTCAGGGGTCTGTACTGGGAGCAGTGCTATTTAATGTAGTCCTGCAGTTTGCAGTTCTGCAGTGTTTTCAGCTCTGTAAATAGTTTCTCATGCACTTTCTGTAAACATGGCCATGTTTTGCTAACTGCCTCCCATGTTCTGCTAACTATCTTCCATGCTCTGCTAACTATCTTTCATGTTTTGCTAACCGCTTTTCATGTTTTTGTTATTGTCTCTGATGTTTGCATTCTTTTAGTTTAGGAGGAGAATATGATAGACAATTTTATTGTCCAGTGGAATTGAGAGGAGAATTTCATCCTCCAATCCACAGTAGTTTCTAAGAACATATAAAGACTGAGGGCAGAGGTCGGCCCCCCTTCCTGGCCTCTCCTCTGCCCTAGCTGCTACTCCTGAGCCCATGTCTCGCGTGCTTATTTCGTGTCCGAGAGCAACATTTTAATATCTTCATTAATCACACAGACAAAGGGATTGAATGCACCCTCAGCCGATGACATGAAGCTGAGTGGTGCAGTGACACTCCTGAAGGATGGGATGCCATCCAAAGGGAACTGGACAGGCTCGAGATGAGGGCGCACGGGAACTGCATGAGGTTTAACAAAGACAAGTGCAAGGTGCTGCACCTAGGTTGGGGCAATCCCGAGGAGAAGGACTTGGGGGTGCTGGTGGATGAGAGGCTGGACGTGACCCAGCACCGTGCACTCCCAGCCCAGAAAATCAAAAGTGTCCTGGGCTGCAACCAAAGACGCGTGGCCAGCAGGGCANGCCCAGAAAATCAAACGTGTCCTGGGCTGCACCCAAAGCAGCGTGGCCAGCAGGGCAAGGGAGGGGATTCTGCCCCTCTGCTCTGCTCTGCTCTAGTGAGACCCCACCTGGGACACTGCATCCAGCTCTGGGGTCCCCAGCACAGGAAAGACGTGGACCTACAAGAGCAAGTCCATAGGAGGGCTGTGAATATAATCAGAGGGATGGAGCACCTCTCCTGTGAGGAAAGAATAAGAGAAGTTCAGCCTGGAAAAGAGAGGGCTTAGGGATTATCATGGCCTTCCAGTTCCTGAAGGCAGCCTACAAGAAAGATGGAGAGGAACTATTAACAAGTTAGACAGAAGAGCAATGATTTCAAATTTAGAGAGGGTAGGCTTAGCTTAGATATTAGGAAGAAATTCTGCAGTGTGAGGCTGGTGAGGCACTGGAACAGGTTGCGCAAAGAGGTGGTGGATGACCCATCCCTGGAATGTTCAAGGCCAAGTTGGATGGGAGGAACCTGAGGTAGCGAAAGGTGTCCCTGGCCATCACTGGGGGGCATAGAACCATCAAGATGGGAAGAGACCTTTGAGATCCTTAAGTACAACCGTCAACTCAGCACTGCCACTGTAATTCCTAAACCATTAAACCACATGACCCAGTGCCTGATCCAGATCCCTCTTAAACACCTCCAGGGATGGTGACTCCACCACCTCCCTGGGCAACATATCCCAATGCCTGACCACCCTAACAAGAAAAAAATTTTCTAATATCTAATCTAAATCTCCCCTGTTTCAGTTTAAGCCCATTTCTCCTGGTCCTTTCACTGCAGGCATGGCAGAAGGGACAGGCCCCCATCCCACCACAACCTCCTACCAGGGAGATGTAGAAAGCCATGAGGTTCCCCTCCCTCCTCCTCTTCTCGAGACTAAACAAACCCAGCTCCCTCAGCAGCTCCTCATCAGGCATGTTTTCTAGACCTTCCAAGATCCTTACTGCCCTTCACTGGATGTGCTCCAGCACCTCCATGCCCTTTTTAAAGTGAGGGGTCCAGAACTGAACTCCAGGTGTGACCTCACCAGTTCTGAGTACAGGGGACGATCACTGCCCTGGTCCTGCTGGCCATACTGTTTTTCATACAGGCCAGGATGCCACTGGCCTTCTTGGCCACCTGGGCACACACTGGCTCATACTGAGACAGCTGTCAACCAGCACCCCAAGTCCCTTTCTACTGAGAAGCTTTCAAACATCTCCTGCCCAAGCTTGTGGTTCTGAAGGGGGTTATTGCAACCCCAGTCCAGGATCCAGCTGAACCTTCTGCAGTTGTCCTCAGCCCACTGACCAAGTCTGTCCAGGTCTCCATGCAGACCCTTCCCAGCCTTCAGCAGACCAACATGCCCACCCAACTAGGTGCCATCTGCAAATTTACAGGTAAATTTTGAGGTAAATCCCCTCAATCTCCATGTCCGGATCATCAATGAAGATGTTAAGCAGGACTGGCCTCAAAACTGAGCCCTGGGGAACACCACTAGGGACCAGCTGACAACTGGATTAGTTCCATTCTCAACTGTCTGGGCCCAGCCATCCAGCCCAGTTTTTACCCATTGAAGAGTCCACTCATCCAAGACATGAGCAGCCAGTTTTTCTGAGAGGATACTGTGAGAGATGGTTATGAACACTTTACTGAAGTCTAGATAAATGACATCCACAGCTTTCCCTTCAACTACTAAGCAGGTCACTTTGTCATAGAAGGTGAATCCGGTTGGCCAAGCAGGAGCTTTATTTAGTAACTCCATGCTGGCTGGGCTTGATTCCCTGGCTGTCCTGCAAGTGCCATGCAGTGACACTTGGGGTGATCTCTTCCATACCTTGTCCAGGACCGAGTTTAGGATGTGTAGCACGACGTTTGCCCTGGAGTATGGTTCAGCCACTGGACAATGCCCTATTTGCAAGGATATCAGCAGTGGATTGAGAGGGGGAGTCATGCTGCATTTGGCGTTGAATTATGCTAAAACTAGCCTGGTTCACTAAACCCAAATTAACACCCTGATAGTGAGGCAACTGGAGACATGTAACTGGCAATCAATCCCTTTATACTATAAAAGTCCAGTCCATTCTCATGTGGTTAGGTTCCTCTAACATATTCCTTCTTGGAGTATGTGCATGAAGCTTCCTCCCTTGAAGTGGGGATGTCTCTTCAAGGATACCCCTTGAGGCTGAGAGAAAGAGACCTGCCCACAAGCATTGGTATGCTGAGTTACATCAATCCCTACTTAATAATTGTTCCTTTTTGCTAGTTTTGATATAATTCCTTTGATGTAGTGCACTATCCTATCTTATACTATACGCCACTAGCAGTTTTAGTTTTCATACTGCGTAGTAAGTGATTCTGATTAAGATATTTTGTCTAATCATTTGTCATAATAAATATTCTATACAAATACATCTGATGCGCCACCTTTACTTCTGTGAGACAAAGCTACTTACAAACATTGACAAAAGTCTGGGGCTAAGACTGGATTCAGCTGCACCCAGGCTCCTCTCTGAGGAAGGAGTTTAGAAAGCAAGGCACCTCACCTTTCTGCACCTCATGACTCAACAGAAAGGCTTCTCTAGTAAACTTTGTTTGAAGCTCCCGCTGCCACCCGTGACAGGCTGACAGGCCTATAGTTCTCTGGATTATCCTTCCAAACCTTCTTGTAAATGGGCAGTATATTTGCTAATTTCCAGTCAGCTAGAACTTCTCCACTAAACCAGGACTGCTGGTAAACGACTGAGAGTGGTTTGGCAGGTTCTTTTGCCAGTTCCCTCATTATTCTGGGGTGTATCCCATCAGGGCCCATGATCCTTAAGGTCCCTCCCAACCCAGGCCTTTCTGTGATTCTACGACCAACAAGTGCTTTCCAACTTTTCTTTCCCGGGCTGTAGCCANTGCCTGATCCAGATCCCTCTTAAACACCTCCAGGGATGGTGACTCCACCACCTCCCTGGGCAACATATCCCAATGCCTGACCACCCTAACAAGAAAAAAATTTTCTAATATCTAATCTAAATCTCCCCTGTTTCAGTTTAAGCCCATTTCTCCTGGTCCTTTCACTGCAGGCATGGCAGAAGGGACAGGCCCCCATCCCACCACAACCTCCTACCAGGGAGATGTAGAAAGCCATGAGGTTCCCCTCCCTCCTCCTCTTCTCGAGACTAAACAAACCCAGCTCCCTCAGCAGCTCCTCATCAGGCATGTTTTCTAGACCTTCCAAGATCCTTACTGCCCTTCACTGGATGTGCTCCAGCACCTCCATGCCCTTTTTAAAGTGAGGGGTCCAGAACTGAACTCCAGGTGTGACCTCACCAGTTCTGAGTACAGGGGACGATCACTGCCCTGGTCCTGCTGGCCATACTGTTTTTCATACAGGCCAGGATGCCACTGGCCTTCTTGGCCACCTGGGCACACACTGGCTCATACTGAGACAGCTGTCAACCAGCACCCCAAGTCCCTTTCTACTGAGAAGCTTTCAAACATCTCCTGCCCAAGCTTGTGGTTCTGAAGGGGGTTATTGCAACCCCAGTCCAGGATCCAGCTGAACCTTCTGCAGTTGTCCTCAGCCCACTGACCAAGTCTGTCCAGGTCTCCATGCAGACCCTTCCCAGCCTTCAGCAGACCAACATGCCCACCCAACTAGGTGCCATCTGCAAATTTACAGGTAAATTTTGAGGTAAATCCCCTCAATCTCCATGTCCGGATCATCAATGAAGATGTTAAGCAGGACTGGCCTCAAAACTGAGCCCTGGGGAACACCACTAGGGACCAGCTGACAACTGGATTAGTTCCATTCTCAACTGTCTGGGCCCAGCCATCCAGCCCAGTTTTTACCCATTGAAGAGTCCACTCATCCAAGACATGAGCAGCCAGTTTTTCTGAGAGGATACTGTGAGAGATGGTTATGAACACTTTACTGAAGTCTAGATAAATGACATCCACAGCTTTCCCTTCAACTACTAAGCAGGTCACTTTGTCATAGAAGGTGAATCCGGTTGGCCAAGCAGGAGCTTTATTTAGTAACTCCATGCTGGCTGGGCTTGATTCCCTGGCTGTCCTGCAAGTGCCATGCAGTGACACTTGGGGTGATCTCTTCCATACCTTGTCCAGGACCGAGTTTAGGATGTGTAGCACGACGTTTGCCCTGGAGTATGGTTCAGCCACTGGACAATGCCCTATTTGCAAGGATATCAGCAGTGGATTGAGAGGGGGAGTCATGCTGCATTTGGCGTTGAATTATGCTAAAACTAGCCTGGTTCACTAAACCCAAATTAACACCCTGATAGTGAGGCAACTGGAGACATGTAACTGGCAATCAATCCCTTTATACTATAAAAGTCCAGTCCATTCTCATGTGGTTAGGTTCCTCTAACATATTCCTTCTTGGAGTATGTACATGAAGCTTCCTCCCTTGAAGTGGGGATGTCTCTTCAAGGATACCCCTTGAGGCTGAGAGAAAGAGACCTGCCCACAAGCATTGGTATGCTGAGTTACATCAATCCCTACTTAATAATTGTTCCTTTTTGCTAGTTTTGATATAATTCCTTTGATGTAGTGCACTATCCTATCTTATACTATACGCCACTAGCAGTTTTAGTTTTCATACTGCGTAGTAAGTGATTCTGATTAAGATATTTTGTCTAATCATTTGTCATAATAAATATTCTATACAAATACATCTGATGCGCCACCTTTACTTCTGTGAGACAAAGCTACTTACAAACATTGACAAAAGTCTGGGGCTAAGACTGGATTCAGCTGCACCCAGGCTCCTCTCTGAGGAAGGAGTTTAGAAAGCAAGGCACCTCACCTTTCTGCACCTCATGACTCAACAGAAAGGCTTCTCTAGTAAACTTTGTTTGAAGCTCCCGCTGCCACCCGTGACAGGCTGACAGGCCTATAGTTCTCTGGATTATCCTTCCAAACCTTCTTGTAAATGGGCAGTATATTTGCTAATTTCCAGTCAGCTAGAACTTCTCCACTAAACCAGGACTGCTGGTAAACGACTGAGAGTGGTTTGGCAGGTTCTTTTGCCAGTTCCCTCATTATTCTGGGGTGTATCCCATCAGGGCCCATGATCCTTAAGGTCCCTCCCAACCCAGGCCTTTCTGTGATTCTACGACCAACAAGTGCTTTCCAACTTTTCTTTCCCGGGCTGTAGCCATGGGATTATTTCAAGCAGGTCTGTGAAGTTATGTATGGACTAGTATTGGTGGCTTTTATATTAACCATTGCTTCTTCCTCTAAGCATTTATTTTCTATTATTTTGCTAGTTTGTAAATGTTTGTGAAACGCAGGACATCATAATGCTAGTAATGTAATATATCCAACACTGAGAACTACATCCAAGGCAGAGATGAAGACTAATTTTGCATTTTACATGCATTTTTCCAGGTTGGCAGGGTTTCCGTGCTTTTTCATTCTAGTGTCCTTTTCATACATGGACGTATTTAACAGGGATAAGAACAAAAAAGAGAAAATGGTGTTTGAAGGCTTTTTAGTGTATGTAAAAACAGAAATACCTATCAAAATGATTGTTTGCATAATCATGACATAAACAAGCTGCAATTAGGCTGTACTTATCATTTCATTATGCTGCTCATTATGACCAAGATATCCTGTTTGTTCTGCCTGTTCAAACAGAAAAAAACCCAACCCTTCATGAAAGCAATTCTTTTATAGTGTTTCAGAAGGAAGCTGGAGCTGGTAAACACATGCTCTTATGGGAAATTGCCATAATCCTGACTGTATCCCAGCAGGCTCTGAAAATATTTCTCACAAAGTCTCTTACATAAAATCTACAACATATGTATGGCAGACTGTGCTTCACATCCTTTTAAGGAACTTGTGAGATTAATGAAGAGGACATTACTCTTGCTTTTCCTTCCAAACGTCTACCTCTTGCAACAGGTATTCCATAATATTTGTTTTCTCTCCTATTTTCATGATTTCTGCACTACCATGTACCTGTAAAAGAGGCTACAAAAGTTTACAATTAGACCCCCTATTGACAGCGTCTTACTGTAGGCTTCCAATGTAGCTCATCCAACACACAGTCTATTGATAAATGCATTTCATTACGTTTGTACCACTAAGCTCCTACCATTCTACCAGGGCAATTATCAGAGAAATCAATACAGTTGGGTTTTTTTATGTGGTTGCTAAGAGGTTTTGAAAATCAATATAGTAGTTATTTTTTATATGGTTGCTAAGAGATTTTGAAATTGATCTCAGTTTCTTCTTTTTTTTTTTTTTTTTTTTTTTAATTNTTTTTTTTTTTTTTTTTTTTTTTAATACTATCAACTGATACATCAAAAAAACCACAAACACATCAACACACCTCCCTTACTAATCGTCATTCAGCTAAATATCTATAAGCCATTAGGGACATATAAGAGTCACAAATTTCTGGATGGGAAACACTAACATTGATGAAAACTTTAAAAAACTTCACCATTTGAAAAATGTAGATCATTCTTAATCTAAAATGGACTGCATGGTTTTCTCAGCTGTTTTTTCTTCACTACTTCTTAACTGAGTTTTTGCCCTCTTGCATCAAACAAGAAAATTCAGTTAAAGAAAATGAGACCACATTAGACATGGAAACATTCTGAATGTGACCAGAGAAAAATGCAAGAAATATCTTCAACTTTTTATTGTGAATATATTTCTTTGATATTCCAAATCAGAAACCTAGCAATTAGTCTTTCTGAAAACCTCTGTGATCCACTATCACCTACTGGAATTATTTATTTTTTATCAAAACCAGAATGAATAGCAATGAGAAGTCTGCCAGGACTACTGTGTATATTGTCTCATGCCTCATATTCTTCCTCAACTGCTGTTTTTTCCGGAACTGTTTACCAGACAGACGAACAGCCATGTCTCATTGTCTTCTACTCACTGGAACAAAACTGGCCTTTACAATTTCTGCAACTTGAAATTATGTGTTTGAAAGACAGCACGGGTAAGAAAGGGGGTGGTATACTTCTGCCCTGTGTAATTTACTACATCTGTAAAAAGTGGATTTAGAACTCCTCTATTCTGATTTACCAGCATTTTGCTCATACTTACGCAGCATTTGCAGAAATAGCTGCAGAAAATGTGGGAGAGGAAAATAAAAAGGTCAGACCTTTAATGAACATACAGAAACTTATAACCAATATCCTCCATGTTGAAATATCACAGATGGTAAGATTAATTTTTAAATGACTGTGCTTTCCTTTACCACATGCAAAAATATAGCAATAGTATTTTTAACTTTTTGGATGTTAGTTGGCCACAATGACTTGCTACTGCT
The DNA here is from genome assembly GCA_013397815.1 of Aleadryas rufinucha. NCBI lineage: Eukaryota > Metazoa > Chordata > Aves > Passeriformes > Aleadryas > Aleadryas rufinucha. Next base: position 25,937 of record VZTH01005502.1, read on the forward strand.
GTTGGAAACCAGACCACAAATGTTCTACCACTGAAGTTTAAATCTATCTCTTGGTTTTGAATCCACACTATAAATTACTAAAATAAACACAAAAACTTTTCATTTGCACTTCTATTACTTTCCATCCAGGACTCTACTCTCCAGAAACTATTCAGACTTCCCTTCTCTGTGTTACATGTGACTCTTTTAAAGCCCAAAGTTTTAAGTGCTCTGCCTAAAGAACTCTAGCTATTTCTGTGGGTGTCACTATTAATTAAGGACACATGGAAAGGAAATGAAGGAGCCAAAAAGCAGTCTTGTTGTCTGGAAAAACATCAGAATACATGGACATGGGTGACAACAGTAGGAAAAATCAAGAGTTGGATAACAGGAAATGTTTGCAGCTTACTGAAACAGTTCAATTAGAGCCTCTTTTTCACGCGTATGAAGCTGAATGAACAAAATTTGGCCTCAAACTAAAGGAAAATTGGGGCAATGACCTCAAAGTTTTAAATGTACCCAAAACCCCTCAAGAAGTTATAAGGATAAGCCTATCACAACTGTTAAAACACATTTTATTTTCTTTTTACATATTCTATGCATATTAATTTTACTTTCTTTTATATGTTATACTCAAACTTCACTAAATGTGTAGTCATTTGCAAACCTACCAAACCATGTAGTCAGCTAAACAGAGTGAATTAGGATATTTATTAGCTAAAGATGATCAGATAGGCCCTGGCAGTAAACCAGTAGGGAACAACAGAGATACACTAACTTGTTGACTGATTTGAAATTAAGCTTTTTACTCTGTGGCAGCCTCATTTTTGCTCCACACCAACTACATTTCTGCTTACAGCACCAAGAAAAGCATGCCAAAATCAGGTGATTCCAATCTCTGGTTACTATTAACTAACACCCCATTCTGATTTCTAGCTGCTAGCCTTCACAAGTGAAACAATACAAACAGATCGCCTATGATGACCTCTGAGAAGGACTGCAATTTAAAATACATAAGCTGTATGCCCAAACTGCTTATCATACAAAGAGAAGAACTGAGCTATCATCTTCATTTCCAGACCCCCTCAACTCTTCCACCTCCACTGTGATGGCCTGAACTACACTCACAAACTTCTCTAGTGATGACTCTTGGGCCCACCAGGAACAGCTGTTACATTTAGCACAATCTATTGATTGTGGGATTTGAAAGAATGTATGGCCAAATACCACAAACTCTTGTTTTTTCACTCAAAAATCATTCCAACCAACATTTCTACTCCTAGTTCTAGGAGGATGCAAAAGAATAAAATTAAAAACTGGGAATAAGGAAAAAAACACCCCAAAATGGACAATATTTGACAAACAGCAGCTTAGCATCACAAGGAAGTATTTAGTTGTCTGCAACTGAGAAGTAAGCAGAAACACTGATTGGCTAGACTTGGTTTAAAATCTATGCAAGCAATTTGGTATCAATATTAGAATGTTTAGTCTTCCAGTAAACAATATAGTCCTAGGAAAGCCTGTGCTTGCGGATAGTAGCACTATAATTCATAGTTTTATTAACATAATTTTCAGCATCTATAAAGAAAATCATCAGTCTTGGCATGTGACCAAGGTACAAGTGTAGTCACTTCACTGGGAATAAACGCAGTTGGCCAGGCAGTGTTCTAAGACTGTTATTCCATTTTTTTCCAACAAAGGAGTACTTTCTTACTGCCTGTTTTTCACACACATACACACTGAAGCAAGCAACAACACTCTGGTTAGGATCTCTCCCAGTTTCAGGAAGAGAGGACAGCTTTAATACTACTTAGAGCAAATCAGTGCCAGTTGCAACTGTTTTAGAGATTATTCCTTTTAAACAAGCTCCAATCTTTTCCATTCACTTGTTGCAAGGTAAAGGGGCATTACATATGGTGAGCAAAGAGGAACAAGGATTTCCTGCTTTGTATATCCATCTACACAGAAGAAAGCGTTGGCAATCCCAGAAGTTGAATTCTGGAATACTGACAAAGTTATGAACTTTATGTTGTCCAGGATGTTCATATGGTTTTTCAGTTACACAGATGAATCACTGATATTTATCATAGCCATACAACCTGAAAAGGAACTTTGGATTGCTACGTCAGTTAAGCAGTTAGCTGCTACTGATGAATATGATCTTAGGTTGCTTGTTATATAGCAAATCTGGCTGTTAAAAAAGTATACTCTTGCTATTCCAAAGTCAGTTGTTACTCTCACAAATGCTCTTAGGAGATAAGAGATGATGTCTTACAATTCCAGTAGAACCATGCTGGGCAAAGAAAAGAGTGTATTGTCTGCAGCTGTCAGAATCCTCTGTGAGCTGGTGATTCAGGCTCATGTAAAATATCAATGTCCCTTATGTCACCATCAGTTCCTTTTCATGAATAGTTGCAGTATCATAGTAAAACCTTACATAAGCTATAGTACAGACGCTGCCCTGACCAGGCATTTATTCAGACACACAAATTTTATAACTTCATTGCCTTAAACACAATACTGAATTTAGAGAAGGCAGAATAACTAGGGCAAGTGAATTCTCAATCTGTCTGAAATCCTGGATCCAACAGTTTCCAGCCCACACAGCCAAGTTCTAAAAGTTCTGACCATTAATGAAGAATTTCACCCTCTTTGGCTGTTCAAACACTCACAGATCCAGAACAGTCACAAGTGCAGAGTGCAGATCAGCAACTGAGTTTTGTAGCAGTATATTCTTTTGAGGATTTGCAGAACCGCATGCAGAGCCATAAAGCACTGGAGAGTCATACAAAGAAACTACTAAGCGGCTTATGAAAGAGCTTCCACAAGAGATCAGGCACATCTCTAAAACTGTAAGCGATAAAGACACTAATCTCTCGCCTTAACTCATACATTCAAAGAGCCCATCACCAAAATACTTAGTAAGCTACATTCTTCCCTGCAAGATCATGGCAACTTTCCTTTTGCCTGCAAGTTAGTTAATGCTTGTACAAATTCTTTTAAGACCTAGCAGGACCTTCTTAGCATGGAATGCTTAATCCTTTAATGCTGAGGAGAGTGGCTCTTTCCTTAAGGAAAGCCAGGTCTAAGTAAGATCTTTCAGAACCAGCTGGTAGTCTTACTAGGACAGAAAATACACTGTTGTATACTTGTGTACATATAGAAACCAGGACTGAATATAAGAGGCAATTCTACGGAATATCCTGCTCTACCTAATCTACCACAGAACCTAAAATTCAGATTTACACTGAAGAAGAAGGCAGGATTTGCTCTTAATGCAATAGATTCACCCACCCACCTGAAATCCAGAGTTGCCACATCAGCTGGTCTCCAAAAATGAACTTAGGTGAAGGTACTTTAACAGCTGGAAGCCGTGACATACACATATTTTTCAACTCAGACATTTGAAAAGCTCCCTTTGAGTCTAGAAAAGAGCAAGCACTGATTACCCTTCCATTTTCACCAATGAACGATGTAGCAGTTCTAAAACCAGCTGTGCTGACTCCAAATCACCACCTCTGTCACCCAGGACAGGGCACCTTAAAGTATGCCACAGGTTTGAGTGACAGATGTAAAACAATTATTACTATCTCTTTTTTAATGTACACTAAATTTAGTTTACAAAGCAAGAAAGAGAATGACTTCCTTCAGAAGTCCTGGAGAATTACAGTGATGTAAATATCAGCATTGGAGATTTTTTCACTTTCTCAATTCTATGGAAGCAATCTCCCTCAAAGCAGTTTATTTACTATGTTGCCATTCTGCAGGCCCATGTCTAGAAAAACTGTAATCCGTAAATACTTTAAAAAGATCTTCTGAGTGTTGTAATTTTTCAAGCATCTTGATTAGTTTAAACCACCCCATTTACAGGACAAGAATATTTATTTCTATTGGTCCTAGCAAAACTTGTATTTTACATGTTGCAGTTAGAGATCTAAAATACACTTAGAGAACACTATATTACACTATACCTGTAATTAAAACATGGGTTTTGCTTTCCTCCCCATCACAGCCATCAGTCACAACATGTTTTAAAATATTAGTGAAATAAGAAAAAAATTCCCTTTCTTTCTTTCTTTTTTTTTTTTAATTTGGATTACAAACAGTTTCAAGAGCCAAAATTACACCAATGGATTGATAGTGTCAATATTTTCTCATGGAGGTTCTAGTAAGATTGAATTTATGATTTACCACACTGCACTACCCCATAATCAACACAACCTCTGAAACTGCAAGATGTCAGCAACATGTAAAAAGCAGTTCTGCCAGGGTCTAGAAAAGAGCTTTTTCCTTTGCTTTTGAATGGAAAGGATACCATATAAATGAGTGGACTAAACCAAAACAAAAACAACTGAACCAAAGAAAAAAAAATTACATATCCTATCAAGCTATGAATAATGTTAGATTACACCAGAAGCAGAATCTCGATCAGTAATAAAACAGAACATGCACAACAGTGGGAAACCTGCCACTGATGTATTTTGTAGCACTGAATGTACAAAGGCTCAAGTTTAAATTGTGCAGCTAGTAACTAGTTCACTGTACTTCCTCTGAGTTTTAAAAATATTTTCTTAAGCAAAACTAGCCAAAGAGTCATCAAACACATTTGTTTTGAGTACTGGTAATTCAATGCTAACTCCAAACCCAGGTTAAAATAATACATTCACATATAGATCTGGACATATGACATAATTTTCCATGGAAAATTATGATTGAGAAGAAACATCAGGAATTTAACAATTCTGTTCTTCAGACATTTTAGAAGTGTGAAACCTGACCAGAAAAGCTTTCTTAACAAACTAATCTTAAAAAACACTCATATTTTTTCTCTGCTTCCTGCAAAATTTCAGGGAAAAAACCCCTTGCTATTCCAAAGTGTGACTCCCTGGAGAAAACGTACATACAATGTTTGCAATCACTAGGAAAAATCCACTGCAAATTGAATTTATTACTTTACTAGTGAAAATTCAGCAGCTGAAATAACAAAATCAGGTTGAGTGTTGATTCTTTTTTATAACTACCTCTTATGTCAGTAAATTCTATAGCAGAAATGAATTTTATTTCACATTACCTATCTATTCTACCAATGCCAATGCGGAAGTTCATAAATGTGAATCCTCGGGAGGCTTACACACATCACTGAGAACAGTAAAATGGATGGTTACACATCTGCAGTCTGAAGTTTGAGATGAATACAAGCAAATTGTGAATGCACATTTTTCAAATGATTGCGCCCATTATTTTCCACTGACTCATGACTGTTGGCAGAAATGAATAATACATTTTAATATGTAGAGATTCAGCAATCACAAGTACAGAGAGTATGTATGTGTATATATCCATCTGCTCTGCATACATAATACTACAGCTATAGGTTTTCATCTGTTTTTTATACTTAAACATCAAATAATTTATAATGCAGAACTGTAATATATATATAGAACACTGCATCAATCATGTAAAAGTACAAGTGCTGTTCAGCATTTCTGTAAATCCTCCATTAAACCTAGATTTGAGACTGAACCAAAGACTTATATGGATCAAGTCACGGTCACTTGGAACACTGAGAGACATAAAATGCTGTGTTAGTTCATGTCAAGATGATTTGCAGCTCACTTCATTATTTCAAGAATATTAGTGACAAACACAGTGCATTCCACAATAAAGCCAGTGCTTATACCCTTAAATTCAGGAGGTGACTGCTAAACAAGGACTGGGAAATCAGCTGATCCAAGTCCTGAGATATTTCACACAACCAGTACACTGTTCATGTACATGCAGAAAACACGGACTCTAGAGTAAATATTCAGTAACACCATCAAATAAGAAGGAATTAGCTGTTTGAATACTGATAATGTCTTGCTTTGCATGTCTACATTCCCTATCAGGCCTTGCAACATACTATAAGCCACTTCTCAAGACATCAACCACTACATGTTCTGTATGGAAATACACAGAAAAAATGAAAATTCAACCATTATATCCTAAATAGTGGTTGAAAGTGCAAAGCCCCTGTGTCATCTAAAACCACTTCAAAGCAGCACAGAACTTTACTAAAATAAACACCATAGAAGAAATTGTGTGTGTACACACTGCCCTCACATTTACTCAAGCAAGACTTTAGAGATGTGCATTTTAGGAGAATTAAGCAGAACATTCAAGAAATAATTGGTTTCATACGATCCCAAATCAACTTGAGAAGAAATCAATACAGAAAAATATGCATGATATTTTGATTTAACAGCAGTTTACCCCAGGTACAATTTGAAAAGTACTGTGCCGTAAAAGCACTCACAACTTCTAGTCTTTTGGCAAAGGTAATGAATATTGAACATCTGCAGGGCTGTTGTGAGTTCATGAACTACAGAAATAAAAAATATGCCTTCTTTTGGTAGCCTAGTTCTTATGTAAAAATCCAAGAATAATACACCCTAGTAACAGCATCCACAAGGAACCAGATACTTGGCCCCAAAGTAAGACAGAGCAACAGAGGGCTTATGGCAACTACCACTGCTAATGCAGGCTCCAGCACTCCTGTTGAGATGAAATCAAGCATAGCAAAGCTCAGCCTTTCCAAATCATGCATTGGTTTGGGGGGAGGTAGAGGATTCTGTGTCAACATCTTTAATAAAGCAGATGTGACTCATTGCACTCTCATTTAAAATCATAAACTGAGGTTTCTCTTCTTTCTCTGAATCAATGGCAGCAGCACTGGGGGCAGTAGCACTGGGGCAGCAATAAATTTTTGCTCAGTACAATAATTTCAATTAAATTATATTATTTGATACTGCAGCTTTGTGAAACAAATCCTGACTTCAGTTTCTCTCTCTAATGCCTTGCAACACCCGTATTCACCTTATCTTCTGCTGGTACCGATCACAGAAAAATATGGAATCAATTTAATCAGTATATCATCCCCATAAATCTTCCTAAGCTGCATTTTCTTTTCAGTGAAGGACACATTTCATTTATAAGTGTTGTTTTAATAAACCAAGTAATCTAAAGTATCTTTGCTTAACATCCTTTTAATGCTGAAAGCATGTGTTAGGTCATGTTGGGGTTTGAGGTTTTTTTAATTATTATTATTTTTACATGGATGAGAAAAAGGCATTTTTCAAACACTTCCTTGCATCTTTCCTTTTCCTATTTAAATTACTCAACCTAAATTCAGTAACAGTCCAGTAGAATTTCAACACCTTGTAGTCCCATAGCGGCCTGCTCAATTATTTCTAGAAATATCCTGGAAAAGAATTAATGCCAAACAGTACTCTCTTAAGTTTGCAACATTCAAATGTTGTATTTGAAGTTAAAAATTTAGAACTTGCCTCATTTACATTTCCCTGCCAAAATCCTGCACTCAGTCCCATGATGATTTTTTGCTTCATGTGAGCTTTAATTATAAATTCAAGGGAAAACCCCTATGTAAGTAGATTCTCTGCTTAAAGGGTCACAATATGCCAAGTGTATCCACCATTTGTGTGAAGTGTATGCATCGTCCTGGCTCTCTTGTGGAAGGCCTGTTTTCTCTGCAACAAGGTTCAAACCACTTTCCTATTCTGTCTTCTAACTGCACCCTTTTTCATTCTCTCTCCTTTTATATTTTTTGACATTTGGGCTGTCAATTCCACTGTCCCGTCCTTTGTGCCCTGAAACTGACTAGAATATCTAAGAGCTAAATTCTAGCAAACTGTGATACTCCAAATTTTGAAGTGAAATTTCAGTCAGGATGAGGGGTAGCAGTGGGTTACCCCACCCAGCAGCATTACACTTCAGTTTGGGATGTGAGCCAGCCTCACTCAGGGCACATCACACAGAGCATATATCTGTGCACATGGTGCCCATGAGCCAAAAGAACCAAACCCTGAACTCAAAAAACCAAACCTTGAACTCAAAAACTCACTCAGAAGAACTTACTCTCCTTGTCACTCAGACCAACCTACTTTCATTTGAGACTACTCGATGAATAAAATAAATTGGACAAATACTATATGTATATATTACTGGTATTTACTTTTAAAGCAAAAAATATTGAAAATATGAAAAAAAAAATCATTTTTACTGGAAACATTAACTTTTCTCTGAAATAGAAATGAGAATTAACCATTAACATCTATTCAAATATTTTCATTTTGATAAAATTAAAATGAAGACAGTAGGGAAACCACAATTTTTCATACTTTATTCCATAGACATAGGCCATGATGCTTGCAAAAATTCTTAGAAGTTAAACAGTGTAAACTACTGTAAATTTAAGCACTGTCAAAAAAGACCTTTTATTTCAGTTAAAGTTTGGTGGAAAGTGGAATATTCAGTGAAAAATAGCTAAATTATTCTTGAGAGACATCTATGCCCCTGAGATCAGAATGTTGTCTTCTGAAACTGTCATTATTTCCTCATTTGAGAAACAGACTGCAACTGCACCTCTGCAGCTATACAATGCTATCCTATATAGAGCACTGCTATCCAATATCATTTGTTTAAAATATTGTGGGCAGCAGATACAACCAACACTAGTCTTCAGTTGTGCAGCTATTAGTACTGTGACAAAGTGTGGGATGAGGCAGCAGAAATGCCAACTGCAGAAGTAGTACTATTATTTTAAGCTGAAATTTTGTAGTGCCTTCAGAGATTCCTGAAACCCTTTACAAAAGAAAAAAATTTAAAACTATGTTAAAGAAATGAACTTCACTACATAAAAAATTATGATGTTACAAAATTTACGCATGAACATGTTCATTTGCTTGTACTGATTTTGATGCAGAGACTAACTGGAGGATCTCACTTCAATGCTTTGCAAAAGGTGATCTGTCTTATGCACAGCACAACCAAATTACTCAGAAATATCAGGTGTGTATTTTAATTTCTTGTGTTGCCCCATCCAGCATTTAACTAGCCTAAATTTCATTAAAAATTTTAGACTGCCGAAGCCCTATAGCAAGTGGAAGATATGTATATCGTTGCAGCTTTTTTCAAGGATGCTCATCAGTAATGTCCAAGTGTTTCACAAACCTTCCTCAATTCATTCAGTCTTACAGGATTACAGGATGAGAAAGCATTATTATCCCCATCCAGAAGCTGGAAACAAAGGGGCTTACAGGAAGCCACAGAAAAACACAGCAGAAGGGCCAGAATGAGAAACATGGGAGCACACAGGTGTTCCTGTGTATCTGTCCACATCTCCACTGTACTGATCACTGCCACAAGTGGAAGGTGGCTCTCACTGCAGTTCATTTACTGCATATATCTAACACCAAAAGACTCACTGTAGACAGCCTAAACATGAAAGCACACATTTTTCACGGCTACAGCCATATCGTGTTTTGGGCTGTGCTTAGCAGCCTGCAAGGCTACCATCACAGAGGCAGAGACACAGGCTATTCACTGTAGCCTTGTGTGCATGAATTATAATAATGTCTCTTCACAGTGTTTCACAGAATCACAAAACAGCTGACATTGGAAAGGAGCTCTGGAGGTCATCTAGTCCAACCCCCCTGCCCATGCAACATCAGCTAGAGTCTTGTTACCCAGGACTGTATCCATGTGGCTTTAGAGTACTCCAAGGATGGAGACTCCATCACCTCTCTGAGAAACCTGTGCCTGTGCTTGGTCACTGTGATAAAGTGTTTCCTCAGCAAGGCTGCTGTTGACATCAAGATGAGTACTGTAGCTGACATTCCTGAAGATGGAATGCCATCCAAAGGGACCTGGAGAGGCTCGAGATGAGGGCACATGGGCTCGAGATGAAGTCTAACAAGATCAAGTGCAAGGTGCTGCAGCTGGGTTGGGGAATCCCCATAACCAATCCAGGCTGGGGGATGAAGGGATTGAAAGCAGCCCCGAGGAGAAGGACTTGGGGGTGCTGCTGGGTGAGAGGCTGGACATGACCCAGCACCGTGCACTCCCAGCCCAGAAAGCCAAACGTGTCCTGGGCTGCATCCAAAGCAGCGTGGGCAGCAGGGGAGGAAGGGATTCTGTGTCCCTCTGCTCTACTCTGCTCTGGTGACACCATACTGCAGTATTCAGCTCTGAGGTCCTCAGCATAGGAAAGATGTGGACCTGTTGGACCAAGCCCAGAAGGGGGTCACAAAGATGATAAGAGGGACAGAACATGTTTCCTAAGAGAATTGGGATTGCTGAGCTCAAAGAAGAGAAGGCTCTGAGACCTCATTGTGGTCTTTGGTACCTGAAGAAGGCCTACAACAAAGCTGGAGAGGCATTTTATACAGTAACTTGTAGAAATAAAACAAGGGGCAATGGTTTTAAATTGAAAACCAGCCAGTTTAGTTTGGATATTAGGAAGATATCCGTTATTGTGGGGCTGGTGAGGCACTGGAACAGGTTGCCTAGAGAAGTGGTGGATGTCCCATCCCTGGAAGTGTTCAAGGCCAGGATGGATGAGGCTCTGAACAATCTGGTCTAGTGGAAGGTGTCCCTGTCCATGGCAGGGGGGCTAAAACTAGATGCTATTTAAGGTTTCTTCCTACCCAAAACATTTGATAAACATCGTTTCTTCATCCTGTTGTCTATGCGTTTTCCAGTTCTATTAGTAAATGAGTCAAGGGCATCCACTAAACATCCTTGCAACCAAAAAGCACAAGAGTGAGGACATAATGAAGTGGCTCTCACCTTGTTTTTAATTTAGGGGCACCTTACTTTGTAACCATCACAGATCTCTTAACTATTCATGTAATCCCCACTTATGCTTGGTTGAGCTCCAACCAAAAGACCTCCAACCAGAAGTAGACAAAATTCTCTGCTTCCAGAACACAATGAACTCTGTGTAGAGAACAGCCCGGTGGCACAACACAACACCCCTTGCACTATGCAGGATTACCAAGAGGTCTGAGGAGGACTAAGTATACCATGGCAGATACTCTGAGCCTCATAGTTTGAAGATGCTGGAGCTGTTCAACATATTGAGGATTGAGCTGTTCAATCCTTTTCATAACAAAAATATTAGGCACTGTTTGAGTGCCACATTACAAAAAGATGTTGTTACTGTCAATTTGCAGTTCTCTACTATATTTTCTTTTCATTTTATAGGTGAAAAAAATTAGATAATTTATTCAAGATCACGTGTGGCTGAAACCAGGCTTAGATTGCATTCTTGTGCAGCACCCAGTGAACTAAGGCTGTTCTTTTTCCTCAGAAAGGTGTCAGGGACAGGAGTAAGGAACACTTCTTTTAAAGAATCATTTGATGAAAGATGAGAGAATATTTTACTTATTTCGGTTTAACCATGTATCTAGAAACAAAATATTTTCTTGGCAGACAAATAAGCTGCAGCATTCCACCAGGCTGAAAAGCTCAGCTTCACCTTACTCCTCTACAGCGTATCTCACGTCACAGTAACATATGCTTTGTTAAGAGTCTCTTTCGTACGCCTCTTTGTCTGACAGTACTTGCTTTTATGTGAAATATTTTTGTAGCATGAAAAAAAATTGCACTAATTAACCCTTTTATGTCCTAACTTTTAAGCCATGTTTTCTCTCTTGTGTTTGTTAAATAGCATGAAAATTGCACAGTAAAAGAATTAGATATTTGACAGATGTTTTCAGACTATATCCTTAGATACAGATCAGTTTTACTGTTTTCTGCAGGGTTGTTTTTTTTGGTTTTTTTTGGTTGGTTGGTTGATTGGCTTTTAATGAGGAAAGAAAAGTCAATTTCTGAAAAAAAAAATTACTACAATCTGATGAGTATACTTTTTGCCAAACTTCACTCATGCAATATAGTACCTTAATAAGAAGGTTCACTGACCTCATTGAAAAGCATATGGAGTAACTTAACAATTGGTATGACAAACCAAAAATAACCCTTTTTACATAAATTAAAACAAACAAAAAAAAAATCCCCAACCAACAAAAAAATACCCCACAAACCAAAATAAGAAACTCTTAGCAGTGCATGGATCTTCCTTGAAATGTTCAAAAAATAAAAACATTCCTGCTCTTAAAAATAATTTCAAATCCTTTAAACAGAGTTGGATTGTGTTTTATATATTACAGTGACCTTACTGTTATTGCTGGTATTTCATATAATTCATTAAATTTCACCTTTTTTTTCAGCCATAATTGTACTGTAGAGTCAATGTTTTGATAACAGAACACTTTAAAATGCTCACTTTTTAACATTGCTCCTTTAACCTGGTCTCTCATCTGGATTTTAACACTTGCAAAAATGTATGGCCTGGATATGATGGTTCTTTAAGGCTGAACTTAACAATCAAATTTGGAATAAGGAATTATATAGGAAATATAAAGTTAATTTTTGGAGTGGAAATTTTCCAGAAGTCTCTCTGACACTCCATTGCCCTTTGTATAATTCCTTACAGAGGGGAATCAAATAGTGAAACAGTCAGATAAATTCCATGGAAAAGCAGGCTATCTCAGTACAAGGAATAAGGGATACATGCCCAGATGCAGAGTATGTACCAACAATGCTGCAAGAGGTATGAAGTGGCCGTGCAGTCGTGAATTTATGTCAGCATGTGTAGGTGTATCCATGACAGTGCAAATCTAGAGAGGACAGTTAAAAATAGCAGTGGAGACAGATGAAAGCAGACTTCACCATGGTTTAATAATCTGTCCAGAAGGCTTGGAAAGCCCTCTCTTAAGTCTAGGCTGGCATGTCTTCACATCACATACAGATCAAAGCAATTACAGAGCTGTCCGCAGCTGTCCTGCAATCACACTACTCAACCGCAGTGCAGACACATCCAGAAATAGTGCTACTGTAGACATGTTCATCTAAAAACTCTATTCACAAAAATCAAAGCCTGGAAGCATACTGTAAAGCATATGGGATCTGATGAGGAACATATGCTGGAGAGAGTGTCCACTTCGCTAAATTCCATTAGCTGTGCTAATACTTCCCTCTATACAACCTGTTTCCTTTGTATTCCTGGAAGACTTCCCTTGTACTCCTGTAATGTGTTGGTTGGCCTTTCCTGGGGGGATTCAAAGAGTCAGCCCAGATTAACCTGAACCTTCAAGTACAGAAGTTCACCCAGCTTTACTGTCTCATGAGGAGACACTGTACACTCTACAGGCAGCTAGGGGCAACCAAGTGACATGTAAATAGCACTCATTCTTCTCCATACCAACTCAGTACCAACGCTGGATTCGGAATCCCTAACACAAGCAGGTGTACTGATTACCTACTGGTTCAAGGCCAGTCATCTCAGAAGAACGTCAAGACACCAACAATGCCTTCATCTATTAGTGCTGCTATCAGGGGCAGAACTTACTGTGATGCAGAAACGCAGAGCTGATAAAGTCCTTCGAATTCAGGACCTCCTCTCTTCAAACAGTGGTTTGCTGCACGGCAGCAACACTATATCCTGTACTGGTTACAAACTACAAATCATGACAAACACTACATCCTCTCAAGGGTGGCTTACTACCATTTGTCCAGCAAGTGACCAAAGGGATCCATGCATGTTCTTAAACTGACTACATAATGATTCACTCTGGGGAGATTTTGGGTGCCTTTTCCTAAATCACAACCAGAAGACAAGTTAAGGAGGAATGCAGTTATTCAGCACACTTTGCTGCCTTACCAGGAGAGTATAAAGACACACAAGAGCTAGTGTTGACTCAGACAATTAAAGATCTGGTAGGAACTGGATCACAGCAGCAGGGATTACATACAGGCTATTTTACCATGGGAAGAAGCAAGCTAGTGAAATACATAAAGTTTTGGGTGCAGGGATAACATTCTGTGCTGCTGCCTGTCTCTTTGTGGACACCCTGAACATGTGCACAGTTGTGCTCCAATTAGTCGTCTGGACCTGAGCATCTCGGCACTCAGACACAGCAAAACCTCCAGTCACCAGACAGTGCTGTTCCAGCAAATTCCACTAACCTGGGAGGAGCTGCTGACTCCCTTGAAGGGATGGCCTGCAGACACCTTGACAAATCAGAGGGCTGGGCCATCACCAACCATATGAAGTTTAACAAGGGCAAGAGCCAGATTCTGCACCTGGGACAGGGCAGCCCTGGATGTAAGGACAGACTGAGAGGCTGGAGAAGGAATGAGAGGCCCCAAGAACACGATCTGATGGTTCTGATCAAGAGCAAGTCGACTATGAGTCAACAGTATGCCCTGGCAGTCAAAAGGCCCAAACATATCCCAGGAAGAATTCCTTTACCTTATAAATATCAGTTTGGTACCTACATGAGCACTATTCCCAGTTCTTGTCAACAAAAGAACAATACCGCACATCCTGGGGTGTATCAGGCCCAGCATCACGAGCCGGGCAAGGGACGGGATTGTCCCGCTCTGCTCTGCACTGGGGTGGCCTCACCTCAAGTGCTGGAGACAGTTCTGGGTGACACAATACAAAAAAGACATTGAGCTGTTAGAGAGTGTCCAAAGGAGGGCACGAGGGGGTGAAGGGCCCTGAGGGGAAGCCGTGTGAGGAGTGGCTGAGATCACTTGGTCTGTTCAGCCTGGAGAAGAGGAGACTGAACAGAGACCTCACTGCAGTTACAACTTCTTTGTGAGGGGAAGAGGAGGGGCAGGCACTGATCTCTTCTCTGGTGACCAGTGACAAGACCCAAGGGAATGGCCTGAAGTTGTGTCAGGGGAAGTTTAGACTGGATATTAGGAAAAGGTTCTTCACATAGAGGGTGGAGGTTCTTCACCCAGGGAAGTGGTCACAGCACCAAGCCTGTGAGAGTTTCAATGTTAATGAAAAGCTAGTAATTAATTATGTAAGTGTAACTAATTTTCCTGGTGATTCCATACTGTAACCCAAGATAAGTTTTTGCCCATGTCCTAGCAACAAGCACAAATATTGTGCTTTATCCAGAGTTCAGCATATGAGTTTGCAAAATGGTAATATCCTAGAAATTAACATAATTTGGACACATACCTTAAGACTCTTCCCATGTAGCAAGAGGAGAAATGAGTACACTTATACTTAGCACAGTAGAATGTGGGTCAGAGAACATGACACAGCTTATTTACCTTACTAGCACTCTTCTGCTTCTATGTGCAGTATATTTCCCAGATATATTTTGCTTCATTTTGTTTGGTGCTTTTTTTTGTTTGCTTTTAAAATAATCTTGGAGACAGCTTTTACAAATATTCAAATAAGTGTCTCAACAAGCTGACAACTTCAATATTAAAAATCTTGAGCCCATTCAAAAGCAGCTCTTGGGATCTTAATAAATTTACTACTGTGACTCAACTGGAACATAGCATACAAAAGGCAGAATATTTACATCAGAGTTTTAGTAAAAGAGAACATGAGGTATGTACACGCACATATAAGCAGTTAAAGGTATTTCCTAGTTCTAAAAAAAAAAAGGCCAGTCAGTATGGCGAGATCCTGAAAAAGAACTACATGGATGAATTACTTGCAGAGCACTATAGCTCCAAATCACAATCACATGCATGCCCCTGCCATGAACATCACAGATTCACAGAATAGCTGGGATTGGAAGAGACCTCTGGAGATCATTGAATCCAATCCCCCTGATAAAGCAGGGTCACCCAGAGAAGGCTGCACAGCATCATGTCCAGGCTGGTCCAGGAAGAAGACTTCACAACCTCTCTGGGCCGCCTGTTTCAAGAAAACTGCAGCACAGCCTGATTTTTACTCCCAGATATAAACAAGTTGGTTAAAATGGGGGGGGGGGG
>VZTH01005502.1:45653-138089 GCA_013397815.1 Aleadryas rufinucha
GGGGCCGCGGCCGCCGCCGCAGCGCTGCCCCCGGAGGGGCCACCCCGGAGCTGCCGCCCCGCGCCCGCCGCTGCCTCCCCGCGCCCCTGCAGGTCCTGCGCGCGTGCGGAGCGATTGCCCGCGGCGTCTGAAAATGCTGCTCCGGCGTGTCCAGTGCGAAGCGCGTGGCACCCTGCTGCGCTGAAAATAATGGAAATGCAGAGCCCGAACCTGAAAATGCCTGGTTCAATCCGCTCACATCTGTTTAAAATAAAATTCGGTGGGTTTAGGGGTAGGTTTGGGGCTAGGTTTTTTTAATTGTTATTTTGGTCTGCTATAAAACCTGGAAAGCCTCGCTGCTTTTCTCTGGTTCATAGGTTCATGAGGACAGAGGCGGTGGCATCCTCGTGGATCCTTCCCATCGAGCTGGTCCCACCTGCCTTGGCGAGAAACCAGCGTTTTCTCCCACAGCGCTGCTAAAGGTGCTTCTGCACCCAGCCGCTGCAGGTGCTGGGTGAGCCGGGCAGAAACCCGCCGGCTGTCCCTCAGGCGCTGGACAAAGAAAGGAGTCTTCCTAACAGGTTAGCCCGAGTAACACTCTGCCACCCAGGCATCTGATCGCAGCAGGAGGAGAGCAGAAAAGTGAACCTTTGGCTGGTTTTCCTCTTTGTAATTTAGCCTGTTTTGTTTTCCCCCTTACTTTTCATAGGCACATTTTCCATCCTGGTTCTTAATGTGTATCCCTTTATATGCCTTTCTGCCTTCCACTGGTTTTGTGTGATTTACCTTTACAGAGCATCTTAGATTTCATTTACTCAGATGAGTGAGGACTGCAAAAGCCAGAGAGATGCATGTAGGAAATTTAAGTTAATATATGCTAGTTTGGCATTTTGGAAGACTGCTGCCCACAGAACACATAGAGCACACTCAGCAGTACCACAAGCATGCCCACATCAGTCAGCACATAGCACTGCTCTGGATGAATGTCTCTGGAAATGGGGAAAACAGTTTAGTCCCCAGCTCAGTAAGTCTCCATTCTTCCTGTAGGGATTTCTAGTAAAAGTGCTAATCAAAGTGGGCATAACAACCCCCTACCCCTCCCAGCTTAATTGTGGTTAATCCTGAGACACAGTCATCAGACAGTAACAACCTTGAGAAGCTTGTCATCTGAACCCAGCAACTTGGAGATTAAAGGAAATATGGTCCTCCATGATAGGACAGTTGAACTATCTAGGTGTTGCAGCATCATGCATTTTCAGCTTATTTAATATACTTGCCCAGAAGTTGAAAGCTGTTGTATTTCTTTCTTCTTAAATTACATTTTTAAGATGTGTAGAAAACAAGCTTGAATATGAATTACAGTGATGGATTCTAATGTTTATGTGCAAGGCCATGTGGTGCAATACTGTCTTAACCACCTTAAAAATGTCTGTGCATATTGAGCGGGAGGGAAGGAATACTTTGGACAGGTCTTCTGCTTTTATGTCATTTGCTTTTAGGAAAAGGATATTTGGATACTGCACATTTCACACTTGTACATATATGGAGATTAGTAACCATTTGGGGTATTTGTAATGCACTTGATTAGGTGGTTTTATCCAGGAATGTTGGTCAGCTGTGTGTGATTAAATGGTTTGAAAGGAATGCAGGTCAGCTCCAGAATACAATGTCATATAGGAGTATGGCCTGCCTGACAAACAGCACTGATGAAAAAACAAAACCAAAAAAATCTTATTTTAATTTGGAGTCTATAAATACCATTCATATGCAAATACACTTTGTAAGATAAAAGCTTGCCAAGCGTCTTTGTATGTATTATATATAATAGTATCTCAATTAGTACTGATAACCCTGTTTATGTAGTACTTCTGAAATCATTGCTGAAAATATAGTTTAAACAAGAAGTGCTGATTAGGCTGTATGACTAAAGAAACCTGTAAATTATGATGTACAACGTTGGTTCTTGTAAGAACTTCAGGATGGATTTTTACTGCCAATTATATGGCCCCATCAGTATTTTTTGTCTAAAATAAAATCAAAGAGTGTTAGGTCTCTTCTTTCTGTGCGTGCAGATACAGAAACTTGCTGAAATAGTAAAAAACTTGTCATTGATAATCCAATTCCCAATGGAGTAAAGTGACTCAAAAAATGTGCTGCCCGTTGTTTTTCTAGTATGTCTCTCCAGGATCATTTAGTGACTTGTTGAACCTTGGTGTTCCTACTTGGTGAAGGCAAGGCCAGTATTTGTGTCAGCTGCAGAGTGTGGCTGGATGCACATGAGAACAGACTGGTCTGTGGCCCACATCAAGGGCTTATGGCAGTCAGCAGCAATCACGGCATCCATCAGTGATCACATCCATTGACCTTAATGAACACAAAACAAACCCCTCCATTACTTTTGAAATTCTTCTAGGAGATGAGTTTGAGACAGATTTAAAAGTGTGGTGTTTGTTAACACTGCTCATGAAGGCATGACCACATTTTACTTAGGGCACAAAGCCCATGGAGACATTTCCTGCAGGAGATTTCCTATTCCTACGTAGGACCAACGCTGGTGCCTCTATGTTGTTGTTGTTCCTGGAAATGTGCAGCAGTCTTGTGAATCTAAAGATAGGCAGGAACAAAAAGGAGGCAGCAGAAGCCTGGAAGAGATAAGTCCAGCAACATACAGTACGTTGCCATTTTTTCCAGAGCATCAAGGCTGGGAATCAGTGTTGTACAGGTAACTCTCCGTTGGTAACCCTAGGGACTTTAGGTAATTAATACATAAAGGCAGCCCGTAAACTTCCAGATGGTGATCTAGGACTGCTGATGTATAATATCTCCACCAAGGAACATCACCAATAGTATCATATTAAGCAAAACCTAGCAATTACAGTATAAGGGTATCTCCTGACATAACAAAGAACAAGCTTTAGTTCGGTCAAATGATGAACCATGATGACTGACAGTCATTCAAGGCAGTCATTGGGGCACTTAGATGTTCTTTTAAAAAAAAAAAATTAAAAAGATTAAAAACACATTTAGCTTTGAGAATCAGTAAGAACAACTACCATTTTTAGAGCATGACAGAATTTATGTACTGATTTCAAAAGAGAGAGTCCAAACCACGTGAATTGTTCCTGTCTTCACCTTCAGATTCTGAGTGGAGATAAACAGGACATGGATCAAGTCAGCCATGCATGTAACTTTCAAAAAGCATCACTCCTAATTTTTCCCACTTTCAGTTTACCCTGCAATAAATATATCAAATATTTTGCTCAGTCTGGAAAAACGTTTTAATTCTTAGAAGCACGTAAAAATATAGTAAATGATAGTATAGGCACAATTTTCTTAGGCTGAGAAAATTATGACTATTGCTTAGACTGCTAGAAGTAATGACTTACTGTTTCACTTTGATTATGACGAACGGTAGCACACATATGCTGACAAGTAAGTCAACCATCTTAGATTCATGGAACAGCTACATCTGAAGGAAATTGAGACTACAAAGCTGGGGCTGCAATAAAACGGTTGTTTTTCTGCTGTGTTTTTGCATTGGTTTCAGTGCTTGTAATGCCTGAACCTGACCTGTTAGCCCACAGTGGGCCAATCTGACATCAGCAGAATTCAGAAAGCAAGAGTTTGTCTTGCAAAGAATGCAGATCAGGTCCTCATCCATAAGAAGAGAGAGGATTACAAAAAGCCAAATAATTAGTTCAAAACCATCTTTCAGTGCATATAGCTTTGTTTCTGGGATTGGGCAGAAAGTATTTTCTACAATCTTAAGAGGCCATTTAGTTGGCAGCATCCTGGGGGGAGAGAAGACTCAAGCCTGGCCTTTATTAAATGCTTATTTATTTGATCTATTCTGCTGGATAAATCACACAGAGAATTTCACAATGTGACATCCAAGGTCCTGCTTACACATTTGGTGCAGCTATGCAGAAGAACTGAACATAGCATGTAAGGCTAGAAAGCTAGTACATGGTATTACTGCATGAAAAGGTCAGGGACAATTACCATAATCAGCTACTATGGCTTCTGGCATAAAGTCTCACAATTCCTGGTTGAACTAGAGAATGTTTTCAGAAAGTGATCTAATCTTGATTGCTCCACTCCTAACAACATTGTTGTAATAGATCATTAGCTTCACTGTAAATTATGTATGCTTTGTCCATCTTCTCATTCAGCTGTTTGAGTTTTTAGATTCTGACTTTGCCCAATGTAAATAGGAAGCTGTCCATTCTCATAGGTTTTCTTACCATCTACGTATTTCCAGTGTGTTTTCAAGCCTCCTTCCAAAAGTTTTTTGGATAGATTATAAAGGATTTCCTCAAATTCCATGATATTTTGACAATAATATGAGCCCACAACTTTGAATTTGTGAATATTTGACACCACAGATTTTCATTCTGAAAATTAATGCTGGCAAATTGGAAAGCTGCTAAGTGTGATCCTCACAACAAATTACAAATGGTAATAAATCTTTCTCTCTTTTTCTATCTGTTATTCCTCTGCTTTATGTACCAAGACCACCTCTGAATGTGGCCACATTAGCAAGTTGCCACGAGGCAAGACAGAATTTGAAGCCATGGATTACATGTCTGCTCCATAACTGTCCTGGTGTAGCTCCTTCTCCCTCCCAGGCTGAAGCCAGATCACTTGCTGGGGGAATGCTCCTGTTTACGGGGCAAGTGAATTTGCACTCTTCAGAGGATGAGAGCATGCACAGAAGCAGGTCCCACATAACAGCTAAACCCGACCGGTTTTTGCATTATCTTTCAGCATTAGAGCCTTGTGGGATTACTTGGCTACTGTTTTATACTGGGAATACATGTGTGGTTGGCTGTCCAGAATTACACTCCACTTTTCTCCCATCCTGTATATGTGACATGCATTCTCTGATGTGACCTCATTAGGCAAGAAAAACAAGGAAGAAGAGTTGGTTTTTAAATGTGATTAGAGTATAAAGATGTATGGTGCCAATTCAGAGAAAAGATAAAAAGTCAAAAGCCTTGGAGTTTAAGTTCAATGTCAATTTACACATATCCTTTTGAATTCATTAGGGGTATGAATGAGTCATTAGAGGAAATCCTGACTGGGGAACACATTAACTTGGATTAGGACCAAATATTATGTTTCACTTGAGCCTCAAGCAAAATCTGTACTGCCATAAAATTATTGTAAGAGCCAGAAGTGAATTCCGGTCACAGCAACCCTGTGAATTAATAACAAACTTTATAACTTTAACCAGTACACCACTACTGATTTGAGTGTTTTGAAGATGCCCCAATTAGTAACATTATTTTGAGAAAGTTTAAATCCATGCTTACTGTCAATCCCTTGGCAGAAGACTTCATTTCCTGAATTAGATCAAAGCAAGACATTTCAAAGTCTTTAAGTAATTGCTAAAATAATTATTAAAAATAACACTCTAGAGAAAACACTCTGTAAACCAGCTGACTATAATAAAGGCCTAAAAGGAAGGCAAATTCCTGTTAAAAAGTTAGGGCAGAAAAGCTTCAACTTTGAGAGTTGACCAGTGTATTGGGGCCTGTTACTTCTCTGCTAAAATGAAGAGTTCTGCAATAACTCTTTGTGGAGGGAACTCGGGGGACACAGAGGAAAGACAAAGTGTTTCTAAGCATTAGAAAGGTGTCTGCTTCCTGTTTGTTGTCTTACTGAATCTCAGGCAACCTGTGCAGTTGCACACAGACACACACATCTATTTGGATATTTATCTGTATGAAAAGAACTCGACACAATGACAGCTAAACCAGCCCTGAAATCATTCTTTGGAAAGTAAACATCAGTTCTTTATCTCTCTTAGTTCTCTGTGAATCACATAGAAGAGAGAGTTCATTTGCTAGGTTAGCTCAACAAATGAGAATATATCTCTGCTTTGCTTCTTATAAAAGTAAAGGTGCAAATAGTGGCCACACTACTCCCATTACAGACCATTCTCATTGTGATGCCTTCTTGAACAATCTCTCAGAAGACTTCTGTCATGATCAAAGGCACCATTTTGGGTAAAAATAGTAACAAGAATTTGAATATATGGAGAGAGATGTCAGCAAATAAATGTGGCAATTACACAGAAGGTTGAGTACAGGCATTTTGTGTGTGAGTGTCAACACAAGGCTACAGCCACCTTTTGTAAAGGTGCTGCTTTGTCCTGGAAAAAAGCCAGTTCACCTGTAGCATCAGAGAAAAGGGAGTCTCATTGCTGTGACCAGATATTGAGAGTTTCCACCTTCTCAATGGCTGACAAGATGCTTCTGAACATTAATGTTCACATTAAGAATAAAAATTCCCATTCATGTGACTCCTTATTTGGCAAATCTGTGTTTATCAGAGCTTACTAAAACCACCTGTCTGCCTGAACTTCCATCTGTAAGACTGGAAATAGTTCTGTGAACAAAGAAAAACATAGGAGAATTCTGCTTTCCTTTACCATAATTAACATTCAGAATTAAAGATTTTTACATATTACTACACATTCCTACTGGAAAAGGGGAAATGTCTTGTGAATCTTCAAGCTGACTTAACCTGACTGCTTCCAGGTGAAGAAATGAGATTTCATTTCATTTTGCACTGTGTGATAGTACAGAAACAACACTGATTTCTGTACTACCGCAGAATCACAGAATGGACTGTGTTGGAAGGGACCCAAAAGATCATCTAGTTTCCATCATGGGCAAGGACACCTCCCACTAGACCATGTTGCTCAGGGCCATCCAGCCTGGCCTTGAGCATTTCCAGGGACAGGGCATCCACAGCTACTTTGGGCAACCTGTTCCAGTGCCTCACCACCGTGACAGCAAATAAGCTCTTCCTAATACCCAAACTAAACCTGCTCTCTTTCAGTCTGAAACCATTCCCCCTTCCCCTGTCAATACATGCTCTTGGAAAAAGTTCCTCTCCGTTACACTCTCTTCGGGTAAGGGAAGGCTGTGGTTAGGTCACCCTGAAGCCTTCTCTCCTTCAGACTGAATGAGTACAATTCTCTCAGCCTTTCTGTGTGGGAGAGGTGCTGCATCCCTGTGAACAACCTGGTGGCCTTGCACTGGACTCGCTCCAACATGTTGTTGTGCTGGGGACTCCAGAGCTGGATGCAGCACTCCAGAGGGTCTCACCGGAGCAGAGCAGAGCAGAGCAAAGCAGAGCAGAGCAGAGCAGAGCAGAGCAGAGCAGAGGGCAGAACCACTGCAAAGCCTGCTCTTCTTACCTTGTACAGAGGCAGTTACAAACAAGCTTATTTCAGACAGCACTTTCCTTTGGCTCTCCTGTGTTCTATTACACTGTAGTTTTCTTTCACTGTTGTTAATTATCTCTTTGCCATCTTTCATGTCTAACAGGTATCTATTTAAAGTATTGGGAACTAAAGAAGAAACAGTTTATGTTCTTTTTTTCTGTACTA
Organism: Aleadryas rufinucha; assembly: GCA_013397815.1. NCBI lineage: Eukaryota > Metazoa > Chordata > Aves > Passeriformes > Aleadryas > Aleadryas rufinucha. The sequence goes on from VZTH01005502.1 coordinate 53,035, forward strand.
CTCTGCTGTTGCTACTAACTGTTTATTGCTGTTGTCTGCAATAAATAATTCATAAAAGAATCACAATTATACAGGCATATTAGACTGTGGTACTCTTTGTAAATATCCTTGATAAGAAGTTAAGGACCATGGGTAAAATAGACCAAAACCTAATTAAAAAACAACATATTGTTCTTCATGAGGAAGAGGGCATATTTTCAAAGCAAAAGCTGAACTGAAGTCTAAACTAAATCCCTCTGAACTCAGAATACCCTCTGAACCTGGAAAACCAGTTTTCCCCACATGATCAATGACAGAGAGTCAACTTTTCCCTCTCCCGACACTCACACATGCAATTATGAACCAGCTGTAACACAATTTGGTAATTATCATTTGAAGTCATCATTTAGTTCTTTTGATACCAAATAGGGTTTCTGCCAAAGAAAACTTTGTTAGTTATTCAAATAGCATTGTATTAAGCATTCAAAAGACTTTGAAAACTCAAAACAGCAGTCATGTCCCGTGGGATTCACAGCTCATATTGTCAATCCATCCTCTGTCCCGTGATCATTGCTGTGATTTACAAAAATAAGACCAGAAAAAAAACCTAAGAAACAATATGGGCCACATAACAGCTGTTCTAAATTGTCATAACTTTTCCAGTCAAAGAAGAATGATGTTGGTTTACACCCATGAAGATTCCAACTCTGATCTTTTATTTTCTTCCTTCCAATATGGCATAAGGGGGATAATAGTAGCCAATGATAACACATCTTGAGTGGTATTCCTATTCTCTTTGTATTTGTCCTACTAGTATTGTGTACTACACTAGAGCTATTTTTCTCTTTTCTCCAGCTGTTTTCTGTTTCTCCTCCTCTTTCGTGTCTTTTCCCTTGATATATTATTGTTATTTGGAATGGCAAAGAAACAGGTTTCAAATTTTTTTCTCCAGAAGAAAACAGATTTATTTGAATCTCTCTTGGCAGCATGTTCCCCACTCATGGGTCACCATGCAAGTACCAGCCTCTGCACTTTATGACAACTCCATTGCTCTAGATACTGGTTGTTATTGTGGTGTGCCTGCATAATGAGAAAAACTCCCAAATACTTAGCCTGTTGAGTGCTTGGAAAATGAAGATATGAAATTATATCTTCTCTCCTTCTTCTACACTCTTAGCAATATGAGAGGATTGTCAAGGGGTTTGAAACTTGTCATCTACCAGAATAAAGTTTCTGAATTTCCAAGGAAGCCTTATATTAGCATCTAGGTAGTTCCTCACAGACAATTTGTCCTCCCAGACCAAGAACTGGAAGCTGGCATGACTGCACTGGGATATGCAAACCTGGCAGATGTTTCCTCTAGAGCTGCTATCACCTGGTGTAGTTTAGAAATGCCTTTTGGTCACTTTAAATGGTTTGGGAGCTGGCCTTGGATCAACATGAGGACCAACATATTCAGCCCTCCTTCTCCCTTTGTGTGGTTGACAAGCCCAAACTGAACATCTCAGATGATCTGCACCAAGAATTGGAGTTTAACCCAGAAACCTACTCAGTACTATCAGAATTTGTACAGCAATAGTCTATCAAATCCTTCGCCCTTTGGGAGATTATCCTGCCCCAGGTGTGGTACATAGCAGTTATGAAGCCTGAAGGCTCACAGGGTCATGGGTCATCCTCCATTAGCCAAAACAGGCTGGCCAGCCGAAAAACCCAAGATGTTTTTTGCCAGCTATTACTTTTTGGGTATCGAATTTAAATACTGAAGCATAAAAAGGCAAAGTTTAGAACCTGACCTAAGGATCTGAGGTTAGTTCTTTCTCTTAAATAAAAATAAAATGTAAGTGAAAGTTCAAGCACTGGAGATCATGGAGGTAGGTAACTGTGACTTAGCTAAGAAGGGTTTGTGACCTTCAAGGATAAAATAAACAAAACAAGAGTAATTGTGGTCTGACATCGATGTGTGCCAAAATCCTGCATCTCCCTTTGAAGCCACACAGCTTAAGGAAAGCTGTGGAATTTGCAGTCTTAACACCTGTAAAGATTACAGACTGACTTCACAAATTTTTTCCAAACACAGGTTAAAACAAGAAAGTAGAAGGATTCCTGAAAGTAGAAGGATTCCTGAAAGCAGGAAGGCACAATTAGAAAAATAGGAAACATTCAAGAAAATTATTTTACTGGGTCCAGTGCGAGTGGGTAAGAATTTGATTATGGCATATAAGAGGGTTGTGAACACAGTCAGCAGATTCAGAGAGAAAATAGGTCAGAGCAGTGTTAACTGCAACAGAAATTCCTTCAAGGAATTTCAGGCCATACGGAGTAATTATAAAATGTATTCACAGAATTATAGGATATCCTGAGTTGAAAGGAATACATAAGGATTATCAAGTCCAGCTGCTAGCCCTGCACAGGATAACCCCCAAAATCACACCACGTGCCTGAGAGCATTGTCTAAACACCTCTGAACTCTGTCAGGCTGGTGCTGTGACAACTTCCCTGGGGAGCCTGTTCCAGTGCCCGGCCACCCTCTGGGTGAAGAACCTTTTCCTGATATTCACCCTAAACCTCCCCTGACACAACTTCAGGCCATTTCCTTGGGCCCTGTTACTGTCACCACAGAGAACAGATCAGTGCCTGCCCCTGCTCTTCCCCTCACAAAGAAGTTGTAACTGCAGTGAGGTCTCTGCTCAGTCTCCTCTTCTCCAGGCTGAACAGACCAAGTGCCCTCAGCCACTCCTCACATGGCTTCCCCTCAGGGCCCTTCACCATCCTCATGGCCCTCCTTTGGACACTCTCTAACAGCTCAATGTCTTTTTTGTACTGTGGCACCCAGACCTGCCCCCAGCACTGGAGGTGAGGCTGCCCCAGTGCAGAGCAGAGCGGGACAATCCCCTCCCTTGCCTGGCTGGTGTTGCTGTGCCTGATGCCCCCAAGAACGTGAGTTATTTTCCTTTTGTTGGCAATAACTGGGAAAAGTATCCAGGCAGGCACCAAACTGATGTTTATAAGGTAGAAGAATTCATCCATGTTTCTTTGGTTGTGTCTCTACACGAAAATCCAAAGCTGTTGCCAGTGTCAGATTTTTCTCAATTGTCTGCTGTGACATTGCATAGAAATATCACATGTCCCCACACTGCTGGATGATTTTTCAATGCCTTATTGTCTTAAAGGAAATGGTAAAACATTTAATGCAGTTGAATATGAAGTAATCCTGACCCAGCCGTGAGATGCACATCTCTGGCATTGTTCTTCCCCTTGCCAAACATTGTCTCAGCCAGCTGCTATTTTAGATTTAACATCTTTGACTTATCGTATCCCTTCCGTTTGCATTAGTTGCTTCTTCTTTTTTTTTTTTTTCCTAGTTTATGTCATTCTCCTGTATGGACTAAATACGTAAAAAAAAACCCTCAATAAGAATATTATTAGAAAAAAGCAAATGAGCAAAAAAACTTCATCTGACCTAAAATCTTGAACATAACTACGCAGGTAGTTGCTGTCCAAATGAAACAAAAATTTACTTGCTACACCTAATTTCTCTGGGGTAGATGTGATCTATTCATCACTCATCTTGTATCTTCTTCTCCTACTTTAGCTCCTTTCATTTTGATGCATAATTTATGGAATCCTGCCTTTCCATACTTTCACTCCATATTTATCCTGCATTTTCCCTCATGGTCAGAATCACAACACTATGGCACGAAATGTCAACGTACACAAGGCACTTAGAGTTGAGTCTCTACTTCATTCTGATTGCAGAATGGCTTACACTAAATGCGCTAGGGAAGCATGGAGTGTTTGGTAATTATCCTGCAGTAGAATTAATTTAACTCTAACCTGCTTCAATTATTCCATCAGCTACTCCATCAACAACAGACAAGGCAAATTCATCATATGCTTAGATATTCATGTTCATTAGAAAGTACTGTATATCACAGAGTCAAACCAGATTTCTAACTTGAGTAGTCACAAATACAGAAGCTTTTACATATATTGTGAACATCATGATACACTGAAAAACTACCTCACTAGCTAAGTGGATGAAGATTTATAGTCAAAGTTATGGTTGGCTACAGAAACCTCACTATTTTTAAGATTTCAGGGAAAAAGTAAGTATCCAGAAATAGTATATATCTTCTTTGAGTTCTCTTCATCTGCCATCTACCAACTGGAGAGTTTTAGTTCACCCTGTTGGCATATTTTTGTGCTTTAAGATGATGGAATTTTTTTTTAATGGATGAAACATACAGTAACAGCTCCAACTTCTATAATGGATGGGACCAATTCAACCTCTCAAGAACTACCAAGAATTTTATGTTGCCAATTCTTATTTTGTTTTGTTGTTTTGACATTACTCTTCAGAGTAAACTGCACACTGTCAGTAAATCCATGATGAAGAGAAGTGGCTCAACTAAGTTAAAATCATCCTTTTCAGCATGCTTCCCTCTTTCATATATATATATATATACACATATAAATTTAAGAAGATGTACAGGATTCAAAGTAGTTTGTTGAAGAGTTGAAAGATCCCACACAGAGTGTAATTCCGGCTGTAGTGAAAAGAAAAAAACAAAATTTCCACTGGCTTCACTGGGGTCAGGATTTTACTTGAAAGATATTATGTTTCCATATTGCAAAGGTCAAGTCTTTTGACCCTTAACCTGTGCTTGCTTTTTGCAGATTGTGTGAAACACACCCATGAAGTTCAGCTCTTCTTGAGGGATTCAGAGAGTGCAAAACCTGCTAAAATTGAAAATCTTTTATTTGATGTAGTTCTACACTTCTGAAATTAACCTGTTGTCACTGTTTAAAATAAGATATGTTCAGGTTTGTAGTAATGGGGGAAAATTTCAGGTTACTCCTGTAGTATCAGGGCTCTCGGTTCTGCTAGACAGTCAGTCTTAAAAGCAATGCTTTATTTCAGAGTGGAATAAACCTAGGCTCATCTCTTTTCTTTTAGATTTAGGGAGGACATTATGTGGAAAGACAAAAAAAATGCAGATAGTTGATGGGAATAGACACTTATTTATTCCACCAATGTATCATTATTAAAAACCAAGGAGTAAGTTTGTCACCACTGGGCTTTTGGTTTTTTGTGTTGTTTTATTTGTTTGGTTTTATTTTGTTGTATTTTTGATATTATGGCACATTTCCAATCTACATAAAGCAGCATACAATCCCACACAACTACAGGTATAAATACCTATGTGACTTGTTTAGTCAAAGCAAATTATTTGAAACACATATTCTTATGAAATTCAAGAGACATAAAAGAATAGGGGTGGGTGCTGTTCAATGAGTGTTGGAGAAATGCTGACAGATTTTTAGCTACAGAAGTATTAGGGAGCCGTGCCATGGTAATAGTATAAGCTGTGCAAAGAAAGTCTGTAACAGGATTAAGCTGGATAAACCTTTCTCCTTATGCATGAAAGAACACCTTTTTAAGTCAGTGTTTTTCTCAGTTATAATCCTTGAAGTCCAATTCATGAAAAGTTTATCACATAAGATTTTCAGTCAAGGAGACTGGCAGTCTAAAAAGTAGGGCAGGACTGAGATCTATCAGCTCATGTTTGAACATGCAACTAAATCCATTTGCTTTAAAAAGAAATTTTTGCGGTAAATAAAGGACAATACATCAGACCAATCTTTTATTTACTGCAATGATTTTTGCTTTTACATAAAAAGAGCAAATGCAAGCACCTGTACTCCATGATGAGCTGAAACATTTGAAGACCCTAATGGTTGGGTGCATTGCATATGTTACTGGAGGTGACTAGAAATGGCAAAAGGAACACATTATTTGCTGCCCTAGTTTCCCTCCTGAAATGTTGATACGCCTCAGTGTATTTAGGGATTGCAAGCACAGAATTTTCATACTTTCTGGTCAGCTGTAACAATCACAGCAAACTGGTATGCCTCTGGAAAACAAGAACACCATGAAAATACCATGGAAAGTTCACCTGTCCTTTGTGTTCACTTTTTCTGAAAGTATAAAGATCCAGCCACATTATCCAAAAAGTCCCTCATTGTATCTTTCACTATATTCTTGGTGAAATTTGATTCAAAGTGAGAGATCCATGAAGTACACAGTAACAAGTAGGTTGTCACAGACTAGAGAAAAAGGACTCTGTGCACAGGGTGGTAGAGAAGACTGAAGGGGTGACCAGCCAAAGTAAGCAAGCCACAGGCAAAATGGGCAGCAAAATGAAGGGAAAAGTACCAAATTAGAAATGCATTATAGAAGAACTCAAACCGAGGCTGAACAGTATGGAGACAAAAATATCCACACTGCTGTTTGTGTGCTACCCTTAGCCTGGGGAATAAGTCTTAACCAAGGCATGGAGATTTACTCTTTTTTCCTGTCACCTAGCTTTGCTTCATGACTGTAACTAGAACGAGTAAAGCTCTTCCATATATCAGAACCTAAATATTTTTTCTTCAAGGAGTCTTTCACAACATGTTTTCTTTGTAAATTAAATCTCTCGTGTTACTTCCCCTTTTACAACTGCAAATTTAATGGGATTTTTTTCCTGTAAAAACTGTCATGCTACCTCCTTTACATCCATAAAGAAAAGATGAAGTTTGTTTTCTGCTGCTGCTGGATACTCTCCATTATTTATTTATAGCAAATAACCATCAAATTGAATTATTTTTTGTTGCTGTTGATTTCCTGTTAAAAACCATACATGGGAAAATCTGTGATGGAATTAGTTGCAATTTCTTGAATATACCCAAAGAATGGCAAAATTAGAACTCAGTTTCTGAGTTTGGCTCTGAGAGCATGCCTGTGTGATAGGCTGCTAGGGGATGGCTGAAACTACGATGCCTCAGCATTGCAGTGGGCCTGATGTAGCACGTTTGCCCCTCAGCAAAACTCTCAGCAGGCCCTACTGAATTACAGTACTTGACTGTCACTACTGAAATCACTTCCATATTGGAACAGGCCGTCACCATCTGCCTGCTGGGGAACAGGCAGTGGGGCTTGCACCTGTGTAGGAAGACACACTTCCAGCTTTCTCTCCAGGAAGCGTTGGAAGCATCTTCCATTTCCAGCTGCTACGTTTAGCATACAGCATCACGACACTTACTTTACAGTAAACACTGTTTAAAACAGATCACACAGCTTAACTACCATGTTTCCTGTCATAATATTCGGTGAAGATAAATTTTTGTGTTCAATGAAAAATTATTTTGAAGGAGTCAGAGTTTCAGCTAATGTAATTTCATTAATTATGAGGAGCATGAAGAAGGAAGTGGCAGAAAAGCATAAGAGCAACCTATTCAGCTAGTACCTACCTCTATCTAAAATCTCAGTCCTGAAATTATCTCCTTCATTATTTAGGACTGACATTAAGAATTCTTATTTAACTCTTAAACTTGAAATTCTCAAATTATGCTTTCTTGACACAGGGTTACACAGTTAGCTTAGTTTTCTTCTATTGCTGTAATACTTAATTTTGGATATTCCAGTTCGGAATATGTCATTGCTGAAGTAAGTAGGCCAACATATGAGATGAAAATAACAGTGGATTTCACTTCTTAATATTCAAGATACTACCAAAAATTTGATTTCTTTTAAAAAACTAAAGAGCTGACTTAGGACAATAGCCACAAAATCAGTCACTACTTCATCTATATAAGACAGAATTCACAGTTTCACTCTTTAAGCCACATTTTGAGGGCTAGTCCTCTGGTCGCAGATGATGGATACATTTTAGTCCTACTTGAGTGACAGACCAAGGACATCAAATGAACTGTAAAGATAAAGGCCTCTATTTTCTGCTAACTAGTCTCTGCCAAACTCTTTTCACGTGGCACAGGGAAAGCAATGAGTGTCTGCACTTTTCAGATGCTTGCAAAGGCGGCAAGGCTTTCTACAAGAGGGTTTATACAGCAAGGTGGTGTCTGTAAGCTATTCTGTCACTGTAAAGTCTCCTTTGAGAGAGTTGTCCTCTTGCTTTATCTGCAGAGACCATTGTTATAAAGTGGACAACCCCTGTCACTACAAGTATCATATAAGAAACAACTGACCAGCTTCAGGTTAGGTTAGACAGAGCCATGGATGTTTTGGTGCCATGGATTCTGAAGGAAAGAAAACATTCAGACCCAGCCTACATCCAGAAATAACATGCTTTGTTTGAGTTCCTGGGGGAAGGGGAGGTGGGGGAAAATCATGACCTCCTGCTTTGCCTGTTTTTGTACAATCTAAATTCTATCTATAATAAGGAATGAAACAGTCAGCATTTCAGAAGCTTACCAAATAAATTACTAGTGCCACGTCTATTTGTAATCATAGGTCAGTTCTTAATACTGCTGTAAACCACACATTCCAGGGCTTTGCAGGCACTTAAGAGCATATTTTAATCTCTTTGGATAAAAGAAGCTGCCATTGGCAACAGTAAAAGAAATACAGACTGACTCCCTTGGTTCTTACTACAAAGTTATGCTTTTCACTACTTTAAACAACTCCCCCAGCATACAAGCTGCATGCCCTCACATACCACCCATGCTAAGCTATTTCTTGTGACAGTTTCAGCTACATTATGGAAAAACTCTGTGTCATACTGTATCACAGCACCACAATGACAGTGCTCTCATGATATAATGTCTGGAGAGTATGATAAAAATATCAGAGGCAATGTCTCATAAAAGGCACTCACTGCTAATGGCTCCACAGATGTGTCAGATCCAAATGTATCAGATCCAAAGAAGCTGCAGGCAAGTGTCAATGACAGAGGCTTTGCTTCCTATGGATATAATTGATTCTTTTGGATTTTGTGTAGTGGTTTTGGTTCTTAACCAGGCAGAAACACCAAATTTGTAGTAGTTTCAGTTCATCTTTTTACCTTTTGTGAGATAGGAGATTTGGAGGACTGCAAAACAGGCTCAAAACTTAAAGAATATGAAAAGGTTTATTAATAGGATTAAAAGAGAAAATACTAAGAAATTAAAGCAAAATCCCTCTTTTTACTTGCACACCCCCCTCCTCCTTTTCTCTTCCCCAAACTAGCACAAAGGATAACACCATAAAATTCCTGGTCAGTATTCACAGTTCTTAAGAATNTACATGGAGGGAGGGGGGGTGGGGGGCCCAGTCCTCAGAAGCCTCTGCAGCCATTATAGTTGTTCCTCAGCTGCCAAGCTCTGAGGGATTCTCCCGCCGGCACGCCGGCATCCCGGGGCTGTGCCCTGGCACCGGGGTAGGAGGGGGGAAAAGGCCGAGGCTGCTCCAGGAAAAGCAGCCTCAGTCCCCCATCTCCTCCCCCCTCCCACAGGAACGGCAAACCCCAAAGAGAGCACTTCCGATCTCCCCTAGCCTCAAATATGGAAATTCTGAAAAGCGCCACTGGTCAAACGAGCTGTCCATCAGCTCAGGCTCAACCTACCACATTTTGGAAGTTGTACAAGGACAGTAAGAATTGTCTTTTTTTACTGTATGTGCAGTGTTCAAAATTAAGGAAAAACTACATCAATTATCCTTTGTATTGGATGGTATGGGAAGCATGCAACAACAGCAACAAATTCCTGCTGGTACACTGAGACATTCATTTGCCCTGAGATCTTTTACCTCCTAAAACCAGGTATGGGAGGCCACAAGAAAGACTTGTTCTGGCTTCTCTGGCTCTGTCAGATGCAGCTGTTACTGGTGGGGAGGGAAGGGGGGAAGGTACTCCTTGTGCCCACCAGCTTAATGAGGGTTCAGAATCCTCAGTGCAGATCTTTCTGATGCTCTGGCTCCTCCCTTGCCCAGAAGCTCTGTGCTGTGTTCTGTGTCGGTCACCCAGGCCTTCATCTGTCCCACTAATCACGGTGTGATTCAGCCTCCCAGATGGGCAAGGCTGGCAGGCAGGACTTAATCAAGACCCTAAATATTTTCCTTTGTGTTGAGAGAAAGAAGTGCTAAGCTGATGTTCTGGCTCTTATGTTAGACCTACTGAAGCACTGACCTCAGGAAATGAAGGACAAGATGGACCTTGACATTTGAAACACCCACTTTATCTATTCAATGTATATTTAATAATAAAAATTAAAAAGGAAAAACATAGGTTTTCAACTATGTCTGAGTTCATGCAAAATCAGTAGGAAAAAAAAAGCGAAGTATTTTTCTATCCTTTGTTCACTCCCTATTTCCAAGATTGGTTGTCCTGCTGATGAACATCCAGCATCCTGCTGATGTTGACTAGTAGGCCAAACTTTGGAGATTTCATCATTGGTTGCAGTGTCACTATCTAAATGGTGTGGCATTAAGTGAGTAATACCATCCCTTTCCCTCAAATATGATACAGGTCATCATGAAATGATTGAAAAATTCAGCTTGGCACTATTCAGGCAGCAAATAGATTTGAATTTTGGGTCACTTCAGAAAGGATGGGCAAACAAGAAAGTTCCTCCGCTTCTAAGAGAGATTATTCATGTTGCATGAAATGGGTTTTTTTTGCAAAGGAGGATGCAGATGCTCTTTGCATTGATGAATGCCTTTGACATTCTCTTGGAAGGAAGAACTTTTGTCTTCCAAGAACTGTTTTGTGCATTATACAAAGTGGAAGACTTTAAAATAAAACAGTTCACAAGCCCATTTCCAGACTTCCCAGGTATTGGATTGCATGGTGGCTGGAATACAGGGAACTGTTTACAGCCCCAAAGGCAGACAATGTGACTGAATCTGGAGCTGCCAAGTCTTGGTGTGTTTTCTCACAACTGAATTGCCATGAGAAAGAACTGCTGTCAGCCTGCCCAGCCTGTCATATCTTTTCCTGTTTTATTATTTTTTGAAAGTACTCTAAAATGAAAGTACATTGTTTCTGACAAGTGTGGGTTTTGGCTTGCTTAGCCAAAGCAAGCTTTTCATGCTTAAGCATGAAACAGACTCTGAAATATTTAACACCAAGTATGAAGATGTGTTTGTTTGTTTGTTTCTCCACAAGAAAACTATGTTTCCCTTTCTTTTTGTGTATTTATTTTAGGCTCATACAGGCTGCGATGACATCAAGCCTTGACTATCATTTTGAACTACTAGAATTTGGGCTTCTGTCACAAACTATAGCAGCTTTAGAGGTATTTTGTGTCAGTACTTTGGTACACAGAAGCTGCAGGACAGGTCATACTGTCTTATACAGTAAGTCTGATTCTGTTGACACAAAATGCCATTGCCGCTCAAGGAGAAGCCACTAGCTGGGGTAAAGGTAGCTGCACTTGTCTTGTAGCTTAAATGAGGGTCACAGCAGTAACATGAATTCTCATCTATCAGTATTGGAACTGGTTTCAAAGTGCAGGTGAAAAACCCCTTAATTTATTTCTGTGAATTATTTTCTGTATCATTCTTATTGAAAGTTTCCAACATGCAGACATTAGTCGCAATTACAAAACCTTTTATTCCTACACTGTAAATTAAGTGTTTCAAGTGTGACAGATTAATGTAGGTGAACAATACTGCATACAGAGAAAAAGGATGTTATGACTTCTGCTGTGGTGATGTTTGCTGGTGGGTTGGTGTCTAAACACATGCAGAGCACTGCAGAACTGAGGTCTCAGTGGGCATAAATTCAAATCAGAAGGAATATTTAGTCAGGAGGACTGAACAGTGAAATTGTACTTTCCACATAATGTTTATATATTTTTTTTTGGTTGATGCTGCTTCCTTGAAAAATGATGTTGTTTAGTTTGCCCACTTCATCGAGGGAAGGGCCCAGTGCCATTACCCTTTGGAAGCAAGTATGCTTTGGAGAAACATTCCGAGACAGTGTAAACATCATATAAGCACAAAAAGAAAACAAGTCTTTTCTTTCCCAAATCTTTAATGAATGCAGTTCCTATATGCACTGGAAAATTAGGAATATAAAAACCCCAATAAAAAGGATGAAATTAGAGCTCCATTTTAAAGGCTGGCAAGAGTTATGCAGGCCACTGGTGCAATAGGAGAATGATGAGATAATCTTTCACCACCTCTTTTCTTGTTTTGCCTTTTAAAAACGCTCTTTTTGAAGCGTTCTTACTGTGCCACAAAATACCTTTTATACAGACCAGTATTTTACACTTATTTCACACAGCAGTGACTCTTTTGTTTGTGTTTCATTACAAAGCACTTAAGGGATTATAACTGTGCAGCATCACCAGTTGTTTTATTCCTCTGTTATGAAGGAGGGAAAACTAATGTACATGAAATACATTAGGCAATAAAGAGAAGAAATGAAGAATGATCAAAGGTACTGAAAAATCTCTTGCACAAAAGGCCAGAGAATAATTAGTGGTACTCATTATTTTCTAATGAAGAAAAAAGCATGAAATTTGATTTGATTTGGAAAGTATAGGTGAATTTATGCCATTAAAATTTGAAATCATGGCTCCAAGGAATGAATTATTCACTTATCATTATTATTATTATTATTGTTATTATTATTGTTATTATTATCCACTTAGATTTAAACCAAAATTTACAGCAAGCCATCCATCAACCTAAATATATTGTCTTTTAGAGGCAAGATAACTACAGCAATTTTTAAAAGGCAGGTTGAAAAGATATGGTGAGAAATTTGGATCTACAGGAAAAAGCAGAATTTTCAAAACCACACAGATTATGGGTATTGTTTTGAAAATCTAGAGTTGCTTCACTTAAGCATTTATTGCTAACACATAATAACTTTTTTTGTGTGGGTAATGAGCCAAGACTGTTTTGCAACTCCATGCTACAGAAGAAAATAATGGCTACTTCCCTGATAGAAACACAGAATATTATTCTACTATTCAGAGGATAATCAGTTAATATAGTTCAACTCATTTAAAGAACTATGTCAGGTAGATGTCCCAGAATCTTTTGCCCGCAACAAAATCAAGGGCAATTTTTTTTCTGGCTTCCAGGGTCAGGATTTTAGCTTCAGAGGTTTCTTGCTACAAAGACTTTACACAAATTTACAAAAAGGCAGAGCAGATACAAAGATAAAATCCAAGGCCCTAAGGAATGGAAAAGATCGTTTCAGTTGCACAAGAAGGCAGTTAGTCTTTAGCTTGTTATGCTTTGTGACTAACAACAGCAGCACTGTAAACTGAACTTCTGCAATCCCCTCATTGAAGTGCATGCCTGAGACAGAGAAATAACATCACTGGGAAAGCTAAGTAGCAGCATCCCACTTGGAAGCTGAAGCACTACATGGCTGTGCATGGCACACTACTGATGGAGCTGAGACCAAATCCTCTGCAGTGCTCCAAACATCAGCAAATAGTCTTTTGCTGCTTGTCACAAGATTTTGTCCTTGTTTTTAAAGCAGAGTATCTCCTTATGGCAACGGTGTATAGCTCATGTTCCAACAGAGCAAAAATTAAATGGAGCTGGTATTGTAAAAATGAAACCACCAGGGAATGATAATCTTTTGGCTACTGATACCTTTCAACTTGCAAGGTTCGCCCAGCCCGTGTTTTCATAAAATCCCTCCCTGATGTGTTTCTTGGTACTATATATCAGCTTTTAAACAATGACACATTTGTGTTGCATCCAGAATTGTGAGCACATTTCACACTTTGTGAAAATGTAGTAAATTAACAATACAACAAACAGTCTTGGACATGCTGAAACAAAAAAGCAAAAAGCATTCCATACGTATTTCATCTCCTCCTTTGATAATTTCTGAACTAATCTTTGGTTCTTCCTGTTCTTTGCCGAATTTTTTTCCACAAACACAGAGGCACACTACTGTTGTATATTGCCTTGTTTGCAGGGGTATAACTATTAAGTCTGGAAGTTTTCTCTTTAGATATTTACTGGCTTTTAGTAATTAATAAAAATATACATTTTTAAAAAAATTGTAGAGCTACAAATTTAAAATATTTTTCAGGCATGAGATAGAGAACAGAAAACAATACTTTTGTGAATTTGAAAGTATTTCATGTAAATGTTTCTATATACCTGGCAGGTATTAATTACATTAGTGATGCACAGTAACTGTGCTCTTTTATTATTGTTCCTAGAACAATTTATAGGTACAGAGATTGGAATTCAGAGCTTGTGATATGAACAAAGATAAAAGACAAGTGTTTGGCAAAAGCTAACCCATAATTCAGTATTCTTAATATCCGGTCTCCCTCTCAGTTGATCCTTTGTAAAATATTTAACTGGTTATCACTTGTAAAACCCTGACATTGCCCATTATATTTGTAGATGTGTCCTTTCTTCAGGACATCTTCTGATGGGTCGAGTTAGAAGTATTTATCTCCACATTAGAGGATAGGTTTTGTTCTCAAATGTATTTTTTACTGGTTAGGTCACATATAGTTAACATTCTTGTGGAAGAAGAGGATGCATTTTATTTTAAAGTATTTTTTAGTTCTTTTCTGGAATCACTTTCAGATTTTATAGCCCTTTTGTCGCCAACTCAAAATCTGACCTGAAGGCTCTGTTCCTGTGCTGGGCCATCACAAGAGCACATGGAGAGTGATTGTTGGAGACAGAGTCTGACTGATGTGCGTGGTGAGGAAAGAAACCCAGCTGAAACTGATGTACTGGTTTTAGCATCTGGGCAAGGTTGATACAGCAGATCAAGGAGGGTGTTAGTTCTTCAGACACCTGGTGAGTAAGGGAAACATCATCCCCCTAAGGGAGACTCTGGCACAGAGACAGAGGCTGGCCATCCTTGCTGTTGAAAACTGGGATGGATCTCAGAAGTAGAGTTGGTTAACACGTCTGCCTCCAAAAGCTGCAGCTGCTCCTCCTGGCAACCAGAGATACTGCGGAGGAAGGGAATACAGGGGGACTGTTGGGAATCACTGCTAATGTACCATCTAGCAGTTACTTCTATGTAGATCCAGGATTTAGCATGTTCTTCTTCACAACCAGGTTCAGGGGTTCTCTTTGTACCTGCTCAGCATTTTAATAAATCTGTGTCTATATTCTTGGAAGCAACATCTGTGGGAATCTTCACTGGCCCTGACTGTGTTTTAATACACCACAGGAACCACATCTTCCATTCCTCTGTAAGGAAATGGGGCAGAAATTAGGAAGGCTGTCTTTTACCTTTAAATGTAGCTCTCACCACCCTTTAAAATAATAGTCAGCTTGGGGTTTCCTGTAGGTATTAAGGTGAACTGTATTACCAGGATAAAAATGAACCTTCCGTACTCTTCTGTACAATGTAAGCCTTTTCTTCTCTTTGTCATTACTGCACAAAATATGCTGTGTTTCTAGTAGTAACTGAGAGTTTGTAGAAGCAAGTATCTGGTGCATGTAAGAAACAGCAGAAATTGGGTCATCTTTGATTCTACCCATTTGCTAAAAGAGGAGGTAATTCTTTAAATGCAATTTTGTACTGGCTTGCATCAAACTGCAGCATGTCACATCTGATATTTACAGTAGTTTATGTACTGAAAAAGGATGAGGTGAATTCAAGGTCAGGAGGATTCTGTAAATGCTATTCCTGCTGTTTTCTGTAATCCTGCATGCATGTGTGGGGAATAGTCCAATTTCTTTTTACATTTGTGAGTACTCACACTGGGCCCTACCTAAATTGGTGCTGAGCACCTGCAGACATTGGCAGATGCCAAACATCTTCCCCCAATCCATTTCTTCTCCATAGTAATTAGATGAGCTGAAAACTTATAACCCTACCTTCCTGCCCAGCCACAGCTCTTACAATGATCCATTCTAGATTTGACTTCTGTGGCTCATTGTTGATTTTGACCATTAATTTCTTCCTTGTTACAGAACACTTCATAAAGACTGGGAAGTCTGCAGATCTAGTAAGATAGATATTTAGGGAGAATAAACACATGGTATAACAATGCACCACCTGCACCGGAAAGACAGCCTGGTGGTTATAATTGATCAATATCCCCAAGGTGACCATGGTCTTCTGCCTTTGACAAAATACACGTCTACAGCCAAAGTCTGATCTCACTTACATTCACAGAAATCTAAAACAATTTCACTGTATTCTCTGATGTAAACAAGACCAAAGTTCAGGCTTCAGTTTATTTTTTTTTTCCAAAATATGATATTCCACCATATTTCCAAAATATGATATTCCAATGCGCGTGTGCGCGTGTGTTCTGAGTCTGTGGTAGAGCATACACAATGAAATTCTACCCATCAAGACTTGGTAACATTTAAAGTACATCTGCTGAAACTGAAAGCAGGATAATACAGACATGGTCAGATGCATAGACAATAAATGAAAATAGGAGGAAGAAAAAAAAGAGATGAAACAGAAGAGCTTGAAGAAAATAAATGCTAGAATCCAAAAGGCTCACCTCCTCACCTTCATGACTAGTATTTTTTTTCCCACATCCAGGTTTTTAAACAAATGTAGCTTGGACACCAGGAGATTTGAGCCCTATTGACACTACACTGATGAGCGTGATGTGTATTTCCCCTTCTTAGGAAAAGTAACCTAAGCGCCATTATAATCCTTCAATATATTTCAAAACTTGGGAATCCAAATCTCTTAGAATGTTCATCCAATCCTTTGTGACTGGTCCCTGTGAATCTCCCAGGTGAAATCAGGTCTGCAACAGGCTATGGACACCTGGCAAGGCTGTCAGGGAGGCCAGCACACAATGGAAATCACTTCAGTTACCATGTGCATCACTCAGTGATGGGGGCAGCCAAGTGGTGACACAGTGGTGGCAATTCTGGGCATGGGAAGCTGCCACTAAGCCAATA
The DNA here is from genome assembly GCA_013397815.1 of Aleadryas rufinucha. NCBI lineage: Eukaryota > Metazoa > Chordata > Aves > Passeriformes > Aleadryas > Aleadryas rufinucha. The sequence goes on from VZTH01005502.1 coordinate 69,656, forward strand.
AGCTCCTCTGTGCTGCCTGTGGGTGGTACACAGCAGGGAGGAGTGATGTGGGAAAGGGCTGGAAGCTGCTGACAGTTCCCATGTTCCACCCAGCAACCCCCCAAATGTGCTCCTTCTCCCAGCTACCTCCCACCTTTCTTTCCCCAGGTCAAAACACGTCAGCCAAGATGCATCCTCACAGGCACGGAGCTTCTGCCTGCAAGCTGAGGGTCCATGTAATGTTGAATAGCTGGGGAGAGGGTGATGCTGGTGCCCAAAGCTTAATGGGTGGCCTCGCCTCTGAGCTGTTTTCATCAAACCCAGATGGTGGTGGTGTGCCAGAGTCCTGGTGCTTTTCTTCCACATGGGTCTGTATCTGAAGGCTGGGCCCCAAGGCTAGGGAGTCATAGACCACGAGTAGCACTGTGACACAGTGCTGAGACTTGCTTGTCAGACTGTGGTCTTCTCTCATGAGAGTCTGTCAGACAGTCTGACTTAGAAAGGAGATGGTCTTCATCTCTCCCACTGACAGGGCCCCAGCTCTTGTCACAGCCAGCAGAAGGAACCTGCTAAGGTTCCTGGTGTTGCCTCTGGGAATGCATCTTGAAAACCACGAGCCCTCTCCAGAAACAGCGTGATCAGAAGGCAGACAGTGACTTCCTCTGAGCCCCATGTGTGACTAGGACTGTGACTGGGCCTGAGACAGCACGTTTTGTGGGGTTTATAGCCTTCTTTTTTCCTTCTTTAAATTTATTTGTTTTATTATTTTTTGAAAGCAAAAGAGCAAAATAGAAAACAAAACCAAAAACATAATTAGAGCCAAAAGAGCAAATAATTATATACCAGAAAGCTAAGTGTCTAAACGCTAAGAAAATACTGTACAGCATGTCAGATGAGTGTGTTTATAGCATCCTCTGACTTTTTCTCATATAGCATAAGGATCCTGGCCCATGGTGCTATGAGAAATTATTGAAGGATTACTTCTTGAGCGGGGGCCTCTGGGAGTCAGGAGGAATGCCTGGAGTGAACTATCTTCTCCTTCATACATTGCTGGTTTGTGGGGTGGGCATCTTTAGCTCCAGATGTGTGACATGAGTGTGAGTAGCAGGTATTACATAAATATTACCGAGGAATAAAAGACCTGGCATAGAGCAGGTTGCTCAACAGATTTCTCAAGCAACAGTACTACTATGAGCAGAAGCAACCAGTTCTGTTCTCCATGATCCCTGTTTGGGAATGCATTTGCAAAGACCTGTTTCTTGGCAGCATTACAGAAAATGCCAAAGATTTTACATAGTCATATTGATCTATCTGCATCTGACTTATTCTAGCACTGGTTTGAAACATTAAATATTTATTTTAACTTCTACATTGCCTGCTATAGTTCAGAAGATCTGGCTTCCAGCAAACCTCAAGTTCCTAGCAAACAACTGAGTCAGGGTCCATTTCTTGGAGGTTAAGGGGCAGGCAGAGGAAAACAGGACTGACCTGTAACATTGCACTCCAGCAATCAGTTTCACAGCTTTAGAGTGGTAATAATGAGCCTTGCCTGGCAAAGGCTGTAAGGCTGAACTAATGGCTGGTTTTAAAGTACTTGGAGAGCACTGAAGGAGGGTGCAGTGCTAGTGAAAACTTACAATTATTAGCATCTGTCAGATGCCTTAGCAGTCTGCTTGGAGTTCCTAGAGGCTCTCCAGCACTTCTCATTCTTAATTTCACCCTAGGGGACTCTCCAGTTACTTCGGCATCCAGAAGCCTGGAAGAAAACTTGATGTCCACTACAACTCACTTTCTTTATGTATTTCTCTAAGCATTTACAGATATTCAGGACACTTTATGAGAGTAGTTTACGGCTAGAAACATCTTCTTTCAATATATTCTTTGTACCCTTCACATGCCTTTTCCCATAAACTCTTTGAAATAAAACATTCTAGTCTAATCTCAAGTATTTTCACTCCTCTCTAAACAGTACATTCATGAACAAAAGGAAATGTACTGGAAATCAGTGTTAGCCACCAGGAGCTGTGACCTAGCAGTTATACTGCAGAAGGAGGTCATGGTTTTGAAGGAAGCTGATTAATTGCAGATAGAGCAAACCTTTTGAAAACTTAACCATATGAGAATATTTACTTCATGTGATTCATATGTAAAACCTGCTTAGAACAGCACTTTAAGAGAAATTTCTGGTCTGAGCTCACTCTGTCAACTTACAGAAATAAAGAAAATATCTATGAGGTGTGTTTCTAGATGTAATCTGGTCTCAGCAGCTACAAGACACTGTTCAATCTGAGATGAATGCAATAGTACTTGGTAAATCCCAAAGACACGAGAAGGATCCAGAGATGGAAAGAATGCCAGACTCTCACACATGGAATTTGCATTATTTTAGTGAATAGAATCACCTTCAGTGTTGAGGCTTATTTTCCATGCAAGTCAGACCTATGAAAGGCTAAATCATAATGCTATTGGATTACAAGAGTTCAATGATTTCAAATTACAAGAAGCGCTTATATTGCCACCTGCTGGGCTTCATTGCTTGACAAGCACACAAGACAGATCAGCAAGCACACTTGTTTTTCAAGTGCCTCTTGCAGATACAGGATTGACAATAATTTAAAGTTGAATGAACAAAGAGAGTCAAAGAAAAAAAATACAAAACAAAACCATCAGTGTTAATGTGCTAGTGGTTCCAACAGGCTACTTCTCACTAATTCCCACACCCCTCTTCAGAAAACCAACTATTCAAATTGGGTTTTGTTAAAATGCAAGTAAATCCATTTTTAAGGTTCATGTTTGGTAACTCTTACCACATGTGAAAGTACCTGTTTATAAGATGTGACAAAAATATATTTGACATACTGAATAAGGGGGCTCTTTTGCTACAGTGCAATATCTAATACTACAAAGACAGGGTAACAATAAGTATTTGAACCCTTTTTAATAGAATAATTTACATCACTTCTATGCTGAATGTTTTTGTCACTTCTGTTGTTGTACCAATACTGTAGAGTGCTGTGTCTGCTACTGGGAGAACGTATCAGTTTCCAGCTGTAGTCAACTGTGTCAATGCAGCCATCATTTAGTACTGTTTTATGCAAAGCAGTTCATCTACAAGATGATGCAGCATAATTGGTGCAGATGTGAGTGATGACCCAAACTGGTGACAAGTTCACAGCAAACAAAGTGCTTCCTGAACACCTTTTCTCTCTTTAGATTTAGAAGAATCATCAGAGTGGGAACTAGTAGAAAACCACTCCATATGAGACTTTGCCATTAAAGTGTCGTATTTCTGTGATAATAGTATTCTTTCTTCCACAAAAATAGCTCTTAGGAAACAAGTGCGATGAAACCTAAGAACACAACATATTTGGGGGATTTTTGAATTTAAAAACTTTTTGGATTAAATAAAAAATGAGGTGGGAAAAATACTTTTAAAAATTCAAAATCAAAGTTAAAGACATGGTTTGGCCCTCTACTTTTACTCCTGAACAGATTTTAGTCCCTTGACCATTATGCTACTGAAGAGGGACAAACAACTTCTTAAAACTAGTAAAAGACCCAATCTTAAAAATGCTCAGTTTTCATCTGTGTAATTTCTTTGTTCTTTCCAATTCCCAGGTCAGAGGATTTATGGCTGTTTAATCACGTTTTTCTTGGAAAACATGTAATTGATAAACATGTTTCACATGTATGTTTGATATTCATCAAAGGCTTCTAACCTTCTATTTCTCTTAGAGTTTGGGGACGCACTCTGAGAAATACAACGTGAGTGGAAATACCTGGGGGTTTTTTAAGGCAGTTCAGGCAGGTGCAGTTCAGAACAAGGGACATCAAGTGTCCTGCAAAATCTGTCTGCAAATAGAACATGTTAACCTATTTGGATCATCATGGTTAGAATGCTTTCAAGGTCAGGACCTGGTAAGTTGAAGTTAGCTGGACATCTAAATGCAGTGCTGCAGACCGTAGCATGGCAGTGTGGTTGGGCAGCTTCAGCTGCAGCTTGTCCTCTCAGAAAGGCAAAAACTTCCTCACTTGCCCAAGTGGAACTGACCAGAAACATCTGTATTACCACAATGTGGAAAAGCTGTGGGTAAGTGCTCGAACTCTGCTCTCAACAACTGGCATCCTTTTCCTGCTCTGCTCTTTATTCATTGCAAACATCTTGCTTGCATTGGAGACTGTCACTCCCAATGACAGCTGGATTTTCAGGATTGTTTTCACTAATGAGAGGAGTGAAACTTTGACATACCTTCATGTTGATTTTATCCATAAAAAATATCTCTAAATGTTTCTGCAAGGGCTGGTTCATTTTACTAGGATGATACTGCAGCTTTTGGATGAAAAATTAGCTACTTCATATGGCTGCTTTAAACTAATTACCTGTATCATTGAAATTTCACTGTACAGAATTTTCGACATGATTTTATTTAAATGAATGAAAATACATGATGAAAATTAATTTGAAAAGAAATTATGAAAGTCTACCCCATAAGTGAGCCAACCAAGCCACAAGCAAAACAACCATCTCTATCTACAAATAGAGATGTTGTAAACAGGTTTTGCGCATGAAAAAAAATGCAGACTCAACTTGTGGATGATACAGACAGATGGAGTCTATAAACTGGACTAAGGACACTCTCAGGAAACAGAAAAAACAGAAAAAGGGCTGTGTTTTATTAAACTTTGACTTCAAATAACTGAGTTTATCTTTCCATTTATTTCAGGCTGGATTGCTGGAACTGTGTTGTAAAGAAGTGCCAGCTATTAAGGGTCAGAGTTGTCCTCCCTGATCTTTTCTGAAGTGCTGTGAAACTTACAGGCTTGCCTGGAACATGCTGACATTTAGTGTGCCCCCTAGACAAGTTAGTTTGGAGTCACCAACTAAGGACCTTGGGACTTAGGCTACCACCTCCCCTTCTCCATAGACAAGTTTTCCCTTAGAACAGCAGTCTACTAATACTTGAGAGGATCCCATCCAGGAAAAAATCAAACTATAGATCTGATAAGACTCCAGAAATTTTTGCTTAGTTCTAATAAGAAAACCCTCAAGACATTCATAACACATATATATAATTTCTGGAACTCTACTGGATAGAAGCTCTCCTCATTCTTCAGTCTTAGAAATACTATGCTGCCTAACATTATACTTGTCCTGTATTCATCATCAAGCCACCAGACCTTCTTCAGATCCTTTCTAACATGTGACAAACTTTTGCACAAGCCAACAGCTCATTCCATCATTTAGATAGCTTACAGTTCTCTAGTAAAACACACCTGGATCTCTTGAGATATCTAGGCACATAACTCCTTTGACCACAGACGCAGAGGAGAAGGAGAAAGGCCTCTTACCTCCCTTGAAAAGAAACTGCCTGTCCAGACCACTTCATACCATAGTCACATTCCTGACAATGTCTATTCTCTCTGGCATTTGGGTCAGCTTCACAGACCAAACTGCATGGAAAACACTAGAGAACCTGCTGGTATTTTCCACGGACTTTTTCAAAAGAGCCAAGACAAGCTGACACGGGTGTCCTCCCTTGTCTTTTCAGAAGTCTACATTTTGCTAAAGCTGATATTCTGGAAATTGTACTGGGTATTTTTAGTGCCATATCAATGAGGAATTTGGTACCTAGTCTGTTATGTTATCTATATGAAATGAAGTTTGTAAAACATGCTTGGGATCCTGGGCACATCAAGGTTTAGTATGCAAAAGTGGAATTCTGTGAGTGCTCCTTTCTACCCTTGTACTTGGTTTATGAAAATTCAGAGCTGAAATATGGCATGCATGACAGATCAAACAGCCTGTCTTCTCTTTGAGAAGCTGAACAGACTGAGCCTCTTTATTCTCATAGCCACAACGGTTTAAGATGTAAACTCCTTTCACATCTTATCTTCTGAGTGATATAATGTAAATATTTCATATTAAGGGATTAAAACCCCTCCATGTGGCTCTGCTGTATTATTTGAGGGCATCCAGCTTACAGATTTGTAACATGGAGTGTAGAGTGTGATCTATGTTCCTGTCTCTGGCTTCTTCCATGCTGCACACATTTTGCAGCCTCATGGCAATACACTGAGAGGTTTAACTTCTCCAAAAGGTATTCAGAGAAGATACCTCTTTCAAGTCCAAATGAATCAAATAAGCCTAAATAGTAGAGGAGAGGACACAGGGAGGAAAACAACTACAGGGAAAGCTATGGTAGATAACGAACCAGCACTTTTACAAAGAGGGAGTATGATGCCTGGAGACCGGAGAAAGAGGTCTTGGAAATCTCCTTTTATCATAGGCTGTATCTGGCAGAGCCCTTATTTTACATCTTTCCAGCCTTTAAACCTGGTATAAATAGACAGCAGTAAGTATGACTTGTTTTGAATTGGATGCATTACAAAAATAAAGTGTGAAACTAACCCGAAACAGCCAGTTTCCCAACTATTTAGATTTACAAGTCCTATGAGCTAACCTAGGTAAATCTTTTTCCCTTTAAGGTGCCAGAGAAAGCAAGGTAGGCAAAGCACTTACTCGTTTTGAAATCAACCTCCTCTTTCTGATGAGACTGGCCGTTTATCTTCCATTTGAGACTGTATCTTAAATTTTTTTGGCCAGAGATGTCTCAATGCTGCTCTGAAGACTCCCTTATCACAATCTGACTTAGCAATCTGATTCAACTTCCAAATACAGGTACAAATCCTAGCCTAATTCAAACATTCTTACCTTATGAAGCAGTTCACCCTTGATATTTACATGTTTGATGGGGTGGGGGGGGTGGCCCTCACATTCTTGGAGAGATGGCACCATTTTTAAAATATATGCACCCTTCAGTTCCTTCTTTTTATTTGCTACCTTTGAATTCTTGAACACCTAACCCAGAGATACCACTGGTTACCTGCAATATTTTTCTTAGACTTCTGCAAACTGTTTTTTGTCCTGAAAAATATATGTCAATTATTATATTTCATAATAATCTGGAAGAATCTTAGAGTCTAGTGTTCTACAGGCTACACTGTAATACAAGGCTGGCCTAAATTTATTCATATTAGACCTATGCTTAGGCATAATTGCTTTTAAAAAAGTTTTGTTTGTACAAATCCTGCCATAGACAATCTACTGAAAATCCCAGTAAACTATTTGAAAGTTCTGGGCTTCTCACTTTTGAGTTTGACTAGCAACAAACTCCTGCTTGGAAATTGTTCAGTTGTTTTCTTCTGGAAAGAAGTTTCTTTAATCTGGATATGTACAGGCTATCAGGGAAATACTTAATTTTTTCTTGAAAAGTTAAACAGTCTGGCCTCCTGGAGTCTCACTTGTCAGGCAAATTTTCCTGCTCTGTTGTCAACTCTCTTCTCAACTCTATGAAGATTGTAAAATTTTTTCTTAACTGAAAATGAAAGAAGTTTTTTTAAGAAATATAGATTTAGGAGGAGTACCTAACCGTTGCATACTCCATAGTCAACAATACTCTGTGTATGTCAGTTATGATATTGACCAGGGAATAAACAGTAACAGCACGCAAGATTTTAGACAGTTCCTCAGGCAACTTCTTGGAGGGTTTTCCAGGCTTGCAGGTTTTCTTTCTTGGTGGACTTCACACCCCTGTTGAATCTTGCTTTTGCACAATCCTACTGTGTAGCTGAGGGTGGCACCACTCCAGATACAGCAAACTAATTTGTACACACTGTGGTTGACACAGCTCGGAAATATAGAATTCAGAAACCTTATCCCCACTGACAGTGAAGCAAAACTAATCACAGGACCCTCAAAGAAAATACTGATTCAGACAAAAGCCTACCCAGAATTCCTTCTTCATGGACCAGCTCCCTGCCAAAATTCTCAACTATGAAGTTCTATTTTTAAGCAAACATAGGCTTTGAAAGCTTGTGTGCCATCATAAAAACACTGCACAATCTAATTTGATTAAGACATATACATGTGTCAGCATCTGATCATACTGTACACATATACTACTGTAGGATTTGTTTCAGTGAATACAGAATCAAATATCATGTTCACAAATCCTAGACTAAAGCTTAAGCATTCAAAACATCAGTAGTCAATACAGAAAACATCATTTCTACATGGTGCTATATGCTTTCTAGGTCTGTGGCCTGCAAAGAGAATTCACAGATCCATATAAATGCTCCCTATCTTTAAATAGAAAATAACATTACATTTACTAATGTTTTTGTTCCTCAAGCTGTGGTCTATTCAGTACTAGTAGCCTTTACGAAACTGTTTTGTTCAGGCCTATTAGGCATTTTTTACTACTGCCCTAAGATGCAGGACCTTTTGAAGTTTTTATGGTAACTGAGACATTCCCAACTCAATAAATTATAACTCTTGACATATAATACTTACCTGCAGTTATGGATTCTTTAATTAATGCCCAATTTTTGAAGTCTGCAGTTAAACTCTTCTAGCTTGACTATGATCTTCAGATTTGCTTTTATAAAATGTCTCATTTTTTATTTGGAACTGGTAGGTTCAAATGGCTGAACTAAAACACAAATCATGGCTTTTATTTAAGATCTGAAAGTGCATGCTAATTTGTTTAATGTGATTGAACTTTGCTTGTCAGTCCATGTCCTGACTTCCTGTATATTTTGTCCAGGAATAGTTTTAGCTGCTATCAGCACAACTGTGGGAAACTAGATGAAATGTCACTGGTTTTGAAGTACCAGAAGACATTTTCCAGCTCTTTAAATGTATTGTGGCAGTAGGAAGCATGGGATTCAGCTGGAAATAACATTGAGCCAACTGTGGATGAGATAAGGTTAAATGACAAATCACTAAAGTACAGAAACAAAGGAAGCAAAGTAGCTCAATTTCTCATTTCCTTTTCCTCTCCTGCAAAAAAATTCAGAATGATACATGCCAAGCAAAAACGAAAAATGCTTATAAGAACTCATTTTAACTCTGTTGAGGGCAAACCAAGAAGGCACTCTCAATGCTTCTCCTGGTGAACAAAACTTGCTTTGAACTCCTCATCATCATTGGCACACACACCAGAGCTGGTGAGCTCAGCAGAAAAGCTTGTGACAGAGTAACCATGGGATGTGAGTGACAGTCTAAAATGGAACAATATGCACTCCTGTATCAGTGATTTTTATATTTCTACATATTTTGGAAATCATCATTCCCATGAAGTTGTGGAGGGAAGGGTATGCCACAACCCTTGAGATCTTTCTGAGGGCTGTTGGCTCCAGCTGAGCTCCTGCATGTTCTGGTCTCACCATCAGCCCTCACAGCCCAATGCTGCCTTGACTCCGTGAGTGGTAAGACTCACCATTTCTCAAATCCTTCATTAAATTCAGAGCTCAGCAGGGGTCACCTATTAGCAGAGACAGCTCTTAATTTGCCAGATCCTCATCTGACTTCCTTAAAAGATGATGTGGAAAACATCCTCTAGGCTTATGGCTTCAAGAGTTCCCACACAATGGTATTTCTGGGTAAGACATAACGTACACTTAGTATTGGTACTTTTTTTATTGTTTATAAACATTCAGCTCATCAGGCAGATTTTACTGCTTTTTGGGAAAAAATTCCAGAAACCAAAAAATATAAAAGGGTAGAGCTGACAATGAAACACAGAAAAACTGTTCTGGGTGAAGTTTTTGACAGATTTAAAATCATCAAGACACTAAGTCCAAGTTTCAGAATGACATGGGGACTCTGACATGTAAATCCCACCAAAAGGCAGAGCTAAATTTTTAATGCCAAACACTGCAGTGACTGCAAAGGCTTAATTTCTTTAAAATATGGTTTTGCTCTTGAAGTGACTGTAGTGAATCTCAATGACCCAATGAGGCAGATGTAGCCAAAAAGTACTTATCATGTCTAAGAAAAGAGCATATTCCAAGAAGAGAAAGAGGGGACAAAAAGGTGAGATTTTATGACATCCATAATCCTCCAATTATCAAACCACCTGTCAATTGACCAGCACTTGGTGTGACTTAGAACAGCCTCGGGGGCTTGCAGTGTATGTTGCCAGCCAGCAGCTCCTAGGAGCCAGTCTAGCAATCACAAACTAGTGCCCCTGTTCTTCTGTCCTCAGGCCACATGCTTTCTCCCAGCCAAAAGGATGGGGGAGGACACTGGTCCAGCTCCAACAGCACCTCTCCTTACACTGGAGACACTAAGAACAGATCTGCAGGGTTTACACAGCTTTGTTCTGCAGAACAGAAACTGAACCTTTGACTCCTGAAGATATCTGTGTTCAGACTACACAATCCTCATTCCAAAGATGAAAGGGCTGCTGAGGTACCATTGATTGTTTTGGAAATTATTTTCACCAAAGAATGCTGGTACTTCTCCAGTCTGAATTAAAAGTCCACCAGGGCTGGAGCCAGGAGTGTTTCTCTAATAACAGAACAATGATATTCTTATTTCACTTACTCCACAAATCACACAGCTTGATAGCTTGGAAAAGAAAGTTGTTGGTACCCGTATTTCATTTTAGTTAGTATGAAAGCATTCACTTCCTCTAATTTGTAAGTACAATAGTAAGTGTGAATGCTCTGAGAAAACTCACATCAATCACATATGTAACAGACAACTCTAGGCCTTAAGCCCATACATGAGGTACAGTTTCTTTCCTATCAGGAAGCCTACATTGCTAGTTCACAACTCGTACTGGATTTTGTCATACCTTTTGAATAACCTCACCATTTAATAAAATGCTTCAGAGTAAGTAAAATAATAATAATTGCTCTCTGCTATACCTTGTAAAAGGGAGTATTACTTCCTTCATGTATTTAGCCTATTCATATACCGATGTGTTTTGGCACTCATTCCTCTACATAACGTAACAGCATTTTTCAAAATAGCACCTTCAAACACCTTCCCCATGGCTTTCTGGTATAATACCTACCCTTCCTGCCAGCACTGACATGCTGTTATGGCCACATTTGGTGCAGAGGGCAGGGTGGTATTTTATGCCAGCCATCTGGCACATCATGCTTGTTTTGTCTTGACATTAAAATATTTTCTTTTACAAAGTTCATGACCAAGATGCGCTTCTCTGACTTACAAATTTTTTGGCACGATCAGTTTACTGAGCTGAGGATAAATCACATGTTCAGTATCATTCTTAAGCAAGAAGAGGGCACTTTTGGGTGTTTTTTAAAAACAGCCTGTGTCTGCTTCTACCACATGACTGGATCCCTCTATATGGGAAGGTTTCACTTGTAGCAGTCAAGGACTTAATGAGATGCAGGTACAAAAGGATGTGAACATTGGACTGCTCCAAACAAAAAAACTGAAAAACCCAAACAAAAAAGAACAAACTTAAAGGAGCTACTTGGTTTCTCTGATTAGTCAAGTTCAGCTAAGGTCTTTACACTAACCAGAGAATCTCTGAAAGAGGAGAAGCAAAATTTTCGAATAACTAATTTTCTGTATTTGACTCTACACTTTAGTAGCAACTGCTGATTTTTACTCTGGAGACTTTTTGAGAGCACACGATACCATTACACAATACAGTTTTGATGACCATGTCTCTCTAGATGTATTTTATTTCTCTTGTGGTCTGTCTGAAAGGTACAGATGCATGCGTGTGTATTCATGTGTAAGTGCATGCACACACACACACACGCACACACACACGCACGTATTTTATTGAGCTTAGCATAAATGTGTGTGTGTGTGTGTGCGCGTGTGCGCGTGTGAACAGGCATGCATTTGTATACATGTATGTTACATCCACTTCACTTTGCACGTTTCGGTTTACAGGACCTCTGGTGGACGATCAGTCTGTCTGGAAGAAAAGTACGCCCACAAATATCACATGGAACTAGCTGGGCTTGGGCGCTGGTCCAGGCAGCCTCATTTAAAGCATCAAGATCATAGAAACCTTTGGCTGGAAAATTAGAAAAAGAAAGTATCAACTTTCATTCTGGAGACCCATATTCAACTCTTTATGGAAAATATTTTCAGGAAATACCTGTTGACTGAGCCTTTCAGTTTAACCAAACCATATTGCTTTTGCAAATGAAAAAGGAAAAGAAAGAAGCAAAAGAGTAAAAAATATATAAAAAAGATTCTGGTTTTTGTCCCAGGGGTTGAATTAAATTAACTTCAAACTAAATCATTTTGTATTGTATGAGAGTACAGAGAAAACATAATGCTGTGTGTTACGATCTGCATTCTCAGCTAATTATTAACATCTTTGCATACATACTATTATCAGCAAATTCACTTTTTGGCTTTACTTCAAGCTCTGTTTAACAAGCATGTGTTATCTGACTATGGCTATGGGTGGGAGCGTACCGTACCTGAGAATATGCTCTTTGTACTGCTCTGGGCAAGGGGCCCAATTTTATTCCTGTTGGAGCCTATGCAAGTTGTACTAAAAAGTGAAGTAAATCTTACACAAGCCTAAAACCTTACCAACAAAACTTACAGTACCTTTAAGCCACAACTTCCTGTGAGGTCATTGCACTGCTGCATCCATTGTCATCTAAACACTAACCCAGCCTTACCCTCAGTTATTTTCCACTGTGGGAAAAATGACTGCTCTGAAAACTCAGGAGCATTCTTCAAACACTCAGATGTATTTTCAAGATTTAATTTGGGTTAAAAAAAAATCTTGTTTACTTTCATCTTGAAATAGACTTTCCTTCTGAAATGGATTTTTGTATAGTGTTGCTTCAAACTGACTTGCAAAAAGGCCAGGCAGGTTGCTTAATACCTGGATTTAGATCGTAAGGGGTTTCATTTGAAGTGCATGCAGAAAAAAATCCCCATGGCTCAAACTGAGGATGTGTTTGCTTCACCCTTCTTATTTGGTATGACAATATAGAAAAAGATTTCAAAATCTGGCTTTTTTGTTTTAACTGTTAGCAGCATACAAGTTTTAAAAGAAAAGGATTTGTGCATTTAAAAATATTCTATGGTTTCTGTCATTGGCACATGATAGAGCTCTTCATTAAAGGCCCATACAAATTTAATATGATTCATATCCAATGGTTCACATAACCACAATAAGCCTTAGATCTCTTAATATGCCTGTTCCTAATGTTCTTTTTGTTAGAAGAGCAACCAAGTAGTGTTTCTTTTCTTGGCTGAGACAAATATCCCCTTTGCTTGCAGGAAATGAATGTGTATTTTCTGTACTTTGGAAAGTTTATGGAATATTAAAAAAAAAAAAAAGAGGAGAGGGAGAAAGAGAGATGACTTTCTCCTTGCAGGCATGTGTTAGGCATTCCACAAACAAAACACTGTGTAATGAGGGCAGTGGTTGTCTTCCCGTGACACTTGAGTTTTCAGAAAAAGATTTATGTAAGTTATAAAAAGTTTTATATAAGCAGTTAATATTTCTGAGCTTTTTTTGAACATTGTCTATTTCATTCAACAACAGGGGTAATCCCTCCCCCTTGAGCTGAGAAACTGTGAGACATGCAGTACATGCATGTGGTCTCAAGGTCAGTTATAGCATTTACCACATGATCAAGGGTAAGTTATGGAAAAAGAACAACATTGAGATTATTTTCTCAAGGCCAGGAATATGAGGCAGCTGCAGGGGGAACAACAATTTTAGCTCAAGCTACAGAACTGATCAGGCTTGCATCAGCAGGCATTAGGGACAGATGCTGGAAGCAGGTCAGTATCCCGAGAGGAACTGTGGGCACACAACACCTCACAGGAGATGTGAGGCGCCTGATATGACTCATTGGGTAAATGAGACAATTTCCTGATTCATATCTGGGAGCCTTCTGCTAGCTTTTTTTCTCAAAGAGAGGTTGTCTTTCTGCTTCCACTCCTTCAAAATAAGAATAGTGTCTTTCAAAATAACCTGATTTGTCCTTTTGCATCCTCCTCTTTCACATGGAATTCTCATTTTCCCCATCTGTTTTACCACACAATGTGTAATAATTAAAAAGTGCTTAACATCTAAAAAAGCAAATACAATGAAGATGTCTTTTGAACCCATCTTTTACTGAAGATTCAACTATGCCACTTGGCATCTGTTAACCAAGTTCTGATTCGATATTATTTGAACTTTGATTACTATTTTGAACATCTGGTTAGTGTTCTCAGTGATCCTGCTCTCTGCATGTCTTCTGAGGACATATTTCTTTGTACTGCTGTAAACTGATCTAGTGTATGACTCTTTCACAAGTGAGTTGTAGGAGACTTTGTCTACTTTTCCAGACATTAGGGGAAGCTGAGGGAAATTGTGGGGAATATAAAAAAAAAAGTGTGTGTGAATTAAATGCCTGTGAGGAAGTGGTCCAAACTTGGCCCAAAGTAACTCAGACCAGCTGACAGGGCCAGGGAAAGCATCCAGCAGGAAAGGTGAAATAACTTTATGTGGGAATAGGGAAGTCCCGGGAACAGCTTCCAGGTGAAGCATGGATAGGAATTCCTTCTCATTCTACAATGAACATACAACCCTGGGATATATATGGCAGCCCATCTCTGTAGGTGCTGGGAATCATCAGGGTTTGTTAATTTGAAGAAGTGGAATCTTAGAAAACAGAACCCACAGCATAAACATGTAAAACTGGCAGAAAGAAAGTGTTTACTTTATACTACACATATTTCTTTTCTCCACTGTGTTTATATTATAGTGTCTCACAATGAAAGCTTCTCAGACTTGTAAATAAAAAGGGATCAATAACATTTACAGGATTTACAGGACTGTAGAAGAATCTAGCTGAAGTTTCTACACCTATGTTGCCTGAGGGTATTTTATTTTAATGATTCTGTGTCATGTCTGCACGTTATTCTTGGATGTTTTTCCTTGTTTTAAGACATGCCTGTCTACAGTGTTAAAAGGAGTCAAAAGGTAGTGATGTAGCTGTGAAGCAGCTTGCTAATCTATTTGTGTTTTGATTCAAGACATAACTGACACACAGAGGGGACTGTCCCAGGAGGCATGTTCCAAAGATAATGACCATTCTTATTTCTATGGATGGATGCTTCACAGAAGGAAAGCTTAAAACAACCTATTGAAAGTAAACTGGAGAACAAAGTACTTGTAAACTATTTATCAATTGCTTTAAAATACATATTTTTTTATTCCTCCCACTTTTTTGTTCATCTCTCTTAATTTGGTCTGCAGCTTACCTTGCACAGTTCTGACTTCAGGCTTTTTGGGTTCTGGCCTTCTCAAGTGCTTGGGGAGGTTGTCATTCTCCTGGTGCCATTTTTTCAGGCATTGTGGCTCATGTATACTAATAGATTTTGTTCCATACTCACGGCCACATATGTAGCAAATCACTGTTGGTGGCCGTCTTACCACTTTTGCCTGCAAATAACAATGGTGAAGAAGAAGAAATATTGTTCTCAATATTAATTTTGAATCAGAATGACTTTGTATGAAAGCAATAATGTAGATAAGGAACCTGATATCTGTGAAATCTGTGTAACTGTTTCTTTCTGTCTGGTTTTGTTTGGATTCAGTCCTGAAGCCTGTAAGAGATATTGCCTCATTAACTGGGCACCTGGAACAGGCAGGTTTCTTCTACAGATGCTGGGCTGAAAATTCATGTATGTGACTAATCAATGCTTAGCTGTGTTAAGTTTCATCTCTTTTATTTTGATACCTTTAAATTAATGAAAATGCTAAGTCTTCACATGCAGAAATAACTCTTCTGCTTCATTAGATTACAATGCAGCATCCACCTTAAATGGTTGAAGCCATTTTTTACTTACCAAGCAGAAGTAAAATGGAAAGCAGCAACAAAAGCTTCCTCAGCTGAACTCTTGATGTCTCGTATAGTAACAGAAAGACTCCATCTTCCATCAGAACACAGCTCAAAGCACTGTGTCCAGCCTTAGTATCTCTCTTAAGCTGGACAGTGAGGGCAGCTGTCCCAAGAGGTGATTGTGGTTCCTCACCCCACTTTCGCCACATATCAGTTAGCTGGTGGAATTCTTGGCCTTCAAAGATTAAAACCAATCCAAGATATTTCAGGATGAGGGGCAAAATAGGAACTGGTGTTTGTTTATTCCAAAGGCCTTAGTGCAAACTTTGCCAGTGACTGCAGCAAGGGCAGAACTGGACTCTAAGCAAGTCATTGTTTCCACACTGAAGATCTGCTTTTGTTCTCAGACAAAAACAGCTCAACAACGGAAGAAAAAGATTCCTCAACCCCAAACCTCACAAATACATAATCTAAGGCTGAAAAATGTATAATTACTGTGGTATTGCAGATTATGGACTCGGCTGTGTCCTTAGGCAAGTCTTGGGCTAGGTGTGGTGTCAGTACCAGCTGTGCTCCAGGAAGTAGGATAAAAACACACTGTAGAGAACCATTTTGAGGCACACAGATGGGTCTCACAACTGCCAGCACTTCCTACACTTCTGACTGCAGAGTACCAGTAAGAGATGAGCTATTCCCTGCCTCCTCAAGTTAGACAGCCAGCCATGCCAGACCAAATAAAGGAAACCTTTCTCACTCAAACAAGAGTGGTGGGGGTTTCATTTTTTCCTCTGCTGCTGTGTAAGACAAAGCATAACCTGTTCCAGTATTTATGACTCTTTCTGTCAGCCCATCAATGTGTTCAAGAAATTCTGGGCAGCTCTTCTAGCATTTATGTTACAGTCTGAAAATGTCATTTGTGAACAATCTGCATAAGATTGCCTTCCTGTATCACACATGTAATCTCACTTACGTGAAAGAAATACTACTCTATAAAGTGTATTTTTGCTGGGAAAAGGTGGACTTCATCTGGAAAATTCTCACATTGTCTTGAAATATAACATCCAAAGACAGTCTGTCCAAGGACATTTTCATCCTCTTGACTTTCAAATGGAATTTCCTTACTATCTTTGATAACACAGTATTTTATATAAGCATATTTTCTAATATATATATAAATATAGCCTTCTTCTCCTATTTTTAGACAAATACAGCAACAGCTGTTTTAAGAACACCTTATAATTTTTCATTATCAAATTTCACCTACTTCTTTACTTCAAGTCATGAGCTAGAACATGTCTGACTTTGAAGTAAGACTCTGGGTCCAAATACAAAGTCTTCTGAAGATACTGTATGTTTATTTGTGGACTCTGGAGACCTTTAGATAAGGATACTATAATCTAAACTCCTGAGGTCAGAGAACTCTTTTCAGTGTGCATGCCTGCTGTGGGTATGATTATACTATTTTAGAAATGGTTTCTTAAAAAAAATGCTAGGTGTATAATCACTGAGAACACACTTTCCCCACTAGTTTTCATTAGCTAGGTTCCTGCCATTCATTTAAATTGTTACTTATTGGCTAAAAACTAGGAAAGAGCAATTTGATTTACACTCAGTTAGTAAGGACTCTTTATATACTAACAGAATAGGAAAAAGGAATCCTGGTACAAATGCAGAAATCTTTTCAAGTAGAAATGTCTGTCTTTTTAAATTTCCACAATTAAAAATGGTACAGACACAACAGCGGAAAGCAGAATTAATTAAAAGGAATCAGATCACTCTTAGGATAGAATTATTTTTATTCCAGAAAAATACTGAGATTGACCCATCACCACACATACAATTATATACACAAATTCTTCTCTGCACGTATGCATAAAACCTGAAAGAGATCAGCCTAACAACTGGTAGTAACAGATTTTCCTTTTTTTGACTGTAGAATCCAAGATATGATAAGCTTTACTTGGAATTTCTACAGCTGATGATATTTACCCTTCATTTCTTTTTATTTTCAGTGTGCCTATCCCAAATGTCACATCTGGAGGCCTGCAGTTTGAAACGAAACTATTTTTGGAAACACCACAATTTTCCAACCCAAACTACTCACAGGCCAGTGGCTAGGCTGTCTGTTCACTGCTTTGTTTTTAACTTTCAAAAAGGGCTGTAGGGAAGGTCTGTTCCTGAGGATATGTGTTATTATAAAAATACCTACAAATACCTAACAGTGTAGTTAGGCTTTCCTCTGGTGTCTCAGTATTTTCTTTTTTACTCCAAGACTGCTAAGTATGTCTGCGTGACTATGAATGAAGTTATTTAGTTCAGAGGGCTATGCAAGTATGTATTTTCAATAGACCTGACATTACTTAAGGTTAGCCCCAGGCTGCTGTTATGGTGTTACATGAGGTCAAATCCTTCCATACTGCACAAAGCTTTTTATTTCTTCTTAAGTACACACAATAAGACTGACTCCCAAACTCCCCTACATAAATATTTATCATCCAGGACTGCACACACCCCTACCTTTCTTATTTGTTTGATTATCCATGTATTTTAATGGGAAGAGGAGAGGCATCCTGCCCTAGGACGGAGCTCCTGTCACAGACTTGAATTGCCAAAGGATTAGAGGCTCGGGAAAGATTGGTACAAGCACTTAGCAGCACCATTCTATTGTACGAAAGCAGCCATTTCCACACATTCCTCTCTGCAAAGTAAAAGGCATTTTGCCTAAGGATCAGGGACAAGGTATAGCGTGGTTCTCCTAACAACCCAAAACTGCACTTCACAGCCTACCGAATCTTTGAAACAGACACAACAGCACTCATGTTAGGAACTGATCATATGCCTGTGTAGGAAATTTCCTTGAACAGCAAGGTAATTCTGCAAGATTATACACATAATTGAAAATATTATTCCACTGGAAGCACTGAAATATCCCATTTTGCTCCTGATGTGCTTTCTTTTTAAACTGAGTAGGTCAGTATAATGAATATGGCATCCGTGTACAAGTAAAGGAAGGAAGCTCAGAGATTCCCAATGATAATACTTCCATTCAAACCATCCATTCACTGTCCATTCTCATCTAATTTTCTATATTTGCAAATTTACTTGCCAGTATTCTTCTAGAAAGGTGTTCAAAACTAAAAAAATTATGAGCAAAAAAGCTCATCGACTTCCCACCTTTGTTAGAACTACACTGCATCTGAAGGAGTCTTTCCTTTACCGAGATGCTACATGGCTTTATGCTAGAGCAAAATACAACATCAATGTTGCTGCTACACAAATTTTCAAGACTTACAATGTGTTAAAATGCATTACAATTCAGCAAGGGAAGATCAGTGAAATCTTTTTAGGTAGTTAACCAGATAAAGAAGAAAACAGCAGATGGCAGCACCATCTAATAGGCTTTTAAGATCAGCATTATCTGTTGTCAAAACCCCCATAACTCACACACACAGAGCAAGTTATTGATGCTCACTTACATGTATCACACATTTTTGTCTATGAAACAAGAGAGCACAAATTCCTTTTTAGTGCAAGTCTAAGTTTCAGTAGCTCCAGACACCATTTCCACTGTTTGGGATATCACAGCAGAATCCAAAGCAGAATTTCTGAGCGGATGTGACCCTTGAGAGTCCCTAAGCATAGGCTGTTGTTTTATACAGCCAGATATGATTAATTCAGATTTGTTCAATGATTCCAAGAGTGAGGACAGGCACTGGAAGAGATAGTTTACAGAGGCTGTTCAGTCTCCACCTCTAAAGGTGCAGAACTGAGAAAGAGTTTGTCAGTAATGATACTGATGCCACATGCTAAAGGGAAGAGAACTCCAGGGCATACAGGCAGAGGCATATAGGGAGAAGTGCTTGCAGTTGTAAAGCTAAAATGTACACCTTTATGTGGTGTACCACTAAATCAGCCAGAACTTTATTTTGAAAATGAGGAAAACCCAGCTTTTTAATTTAGGGCATCTTTCATTGCATAGATTTATTTGACAGTAGCTTTACTTCTCTTAAATACACTTATATAAGGGCTGGGGGTTTTTTTTCAGTTATTCCTTTCCTCTGACATTTTGCTGAATCAGGACTTCAAGCAAACACTTAAATAATTCACTGTCACAGTGAGTATGTCTGTTAAATGAGACAGGGACTGCCCCAAATGCTTTCCAGCCAGGACCAAAACAGTTGCCATTTCACTCCACCACTAGTGAAGCACTATTTTTTAACAGAATTAATAAGCAGCGGAGTAGCTGGTAAGATGAACAAAATTAAAACCATATGCTGGAAAAAGAGGAAGACTGTAAAGGAGACACAGACCTCGTCCCTGTTCATAACTAATCTGCAGTTATTCCATAAGCTTAGTGCTTTTCCACAGCCTTCAATGTGTGGACCTTTCAAAATGTTCAACTGGAAATGAAGATCCTCTCACAGAGAATTTAAACCTATGGGAAAGTGGCTTCCTTTGATGACTTCTTATAAGCTGCCTACAAGTCCTGAAGAACCCCTCGGATCACAGGATATTTCTTCCAGTCTTCCCATCTCACCTCTGCCTTTAATGCATAACCCTGTACTAAAGAACAGCTCTAAAAATAATACAATAATAGACCTCAGAGAGGTAAAATCCATCATCCCTTCCTGAAAGTCATTGTTAACAATAAAGTCCCTCAAAGTCAGTTACAAACTGCAAGCTGTACAGCCTCATTAGTTCTGCTGCAACTGATGAACTGTAACTGCTTGGAAGTAAATGAGGAAACCTGTTGTTCACACAGAAGGAAGAACAGGTTTGAACAGACTTCATTTTGACTCTGCAGAGCTCACAGAAGTGAAAAGTGGTAATAATGTTGTTGTTCAACAAGTCAGCAGATGTGAGTGAATTCACAAAGGGAGCAGATATGTTGTGCAAGAGGGTAACATTTTTTACAGAGTCACTGTCAGTGCCAAACCACACTCTAAACTTCTTTCTCTTTTTTATTTTGATGGTATTATAACTATAGAAAATTCCCCTCACCCTCTCTTTTTCACCTTACAGAATTATGTGTGATGGATTAAACTCTCTGCTTCACACCCATGCCTTTCATTGAACAATCACCTTTAGAGCAATTATAGTTCTTTGGTAAAGAGTACAATGTAGTGTAAACAGCATCACTTTTCCTACAGCTATAAATGCAGTTGTGCAGCACTTTGAACTGCTTGTGGATTATGTAAAAGTTGCGGATAAAAGACCTGAGGAGTGAACCTTAATTTGCCAAAATCTATCAATTAGTGGCCCCATACAGCATAATAAAGGTTCATGATGTCTTTAGTTTCATGTGGGCTAGGGTAATGCTATTATCTTCATTTTATTCAGAAGCTGGTAAACTAACATATTACATACTTTGACTTCTAAAGCATCTTTAGAAATGCTTGGCATAGCATTCCATTCCTTTGCTGACTGAGAGAGCTAAATTCTGTTTTCAAAAGTAATGTAGGCAATCAGGATTCCAACCCGCATTTGAAAAAAAAAAAAAAGCCATTTAATTTGGACACTGGGCCTAAATTTAGACATCTATCTTACAAAACTCCTGGCCAAAAGACAGCTTGTGCAGAAACGAATGCAGAAAAAAGTATCCCATTTTCCAAAACTCTGTATAGCTTTTGGATAATGTGAATCAGCTTCTTTATTCTTGGATCCTGAATAAAAATCAGTGGAAAAAAATGTGCAGTCTTATTTATTTTGTTGTTGTTATACCCAGAGTTGCTGCCTTTGAACATGCAGTCCTCAGTAAACTCGTGTTCCATGCCAAGGTTAAGAATAATGGTAAAATATGAAAATCATGTTTTGAAGTGCTGGATGCTTACAGGACAATGGAATGTTGCATTTCATGTCAACTAAATAAAAATACCTAGTATCTCCTAAAACACATAACATCCAAACCTTGCCTAAGCTGCTCAATAGAATCTCCTAGGGAACTATATCAAGCAATGGTCCCTCTTGAGGATATAACTCTTAAAGGACAACAGAGAACCCAACTACTCCCATTCAAAAGGAAAATCAAAATAAATACAAGTAAGTAGTTTCCCTTATTCCCTTTCCAGTATTTCCATTTTCTTTATCCTCTATTCAGCAGAGAAACATTTGCATGGAGCTAAAAGGTCCTTCAGAAGAAAAGTGATTTGAAGTGTGATGGGAAGCCAGTCTTCCCTGGAGTGCCAAGCATCAAGATGCATCCACACCCTGTCATACAGCACATGCTTAGCAATTTACCTGGTCTGATACAGCTTGTGCAGCCCTGCTCCTTCCTCGACGGGCCTTAGATGGATCACCACTTGCTGAGCCAGTTCCAGATCTTGGTCCGTTATCAGATTTATGAGTGGTAGAGTTTGGCAGCCTCACACCTCCTTTGCTACCTCCTTTGCAACACCTTTCGTGCACAGGGAGACGGTCAGGAAAAAAGGTTCGCCCACAGTTTCTACAGGGCACAAACTGAGCTTGAGCACTATAATAAGCTGCCTCGTTTTCATCTGCAAGTGTATAGGAACCACCAGTAGGGACCTCAGGTTTCCTGGGCTCTGGCCTTTTAAGGTGCCTTGGTAGCTGATTGTTCTCAATACGCCACTTCTCTAGGCACTTAGGTTCATGTATAGAAATAGACTGTGACCCAAATTCTCTGCCACAGATATAGCATACCTTGAAGGGAGGTCTTCTGGGGAAGGGTGTTCGAGACATGTCTGAAGAATCTGACAGTTGTGATACTATTGCAGTGCCTGGTCACCTTTTCTGGGATCCAGCTTCTAGATGTACTACTTTGGGAAAAATTCTGGGAAGATCTGGCACATTAGATGGTGAAACCTGCTCCAAAGGCAAGGTGCTACAGATACTAAGGGCTTCTTCAGCACTTGATAGAATACTACAAGTTTTGTTCACATTCTTTTTCTTGACACTTGTTTCCATGAAGGGTGTAACATTTCAGGAAACTTCTCTCTCCCCTACACATGAAAGGCTTGAGAAAGTCTGCTATTAAGAATGATTCTATATCTTCTTAATCCATTTCCATGGGTCAAAACATATTAGGGACTTCAAAGCTGGAACACTGAACCTAATGGCTGTTACAGTAGAGAACGCAGGTTTCTGTGTGTTTTCCTTCTGTCTTTTGTTCTTACACAACCCTGAAAGAAATGAAATTAGTACAAATCAATAAATGTGCTCTCTCTAGTTAAGGTTACCAACCACCAGTTTATCACAAGGAATAATTAACCTTACTAACCTGATATATTTTAAAATAGCAGATAAGGAACATCAAAGATATTCTTACCCATAATGATCAGATGAATAATGTAAATCTAAAATTCTGGTCCTAGGGGATGTAAAATCGTGAAGCACATGAAAGAAGATGGGTTTGCACAAACTAAAGCTGATGAAATGCAAGTGCTTTGGAGTATAATCAATATGCTTTATTTTCAGTTACTGACAGAACTGGCATTTCTGGCAGTCTTCATTTTATAAGCCTTTTATGTTGATACTTAAACATAATTTCCCTGTCTCCAGAGACATAAGACAAAGTCCCTTAGTAGAGAGGTGTCAGTGCCCAACCTATGAAGGGACAGTCAGAAAGGAAAAGTGTTCCCAGTCTGTTAGTTGAAGGAGATTATTAGGCCCCTTTATTCAGCACTTGCGAGGTGGTGTCTCAAACTCTCTGACCAGTCTTGATTCTCCCAGTACAGGAGTGTTATCAATGAAATGGAGCAGGTTTATTAATACGGCTTACTGAGGTGCTTTGGGGGCTGAAGCACATGCTGGATGAGAGAGTAAGGGCACTGTATTTATTTAGTCTCCAGATGGTACTAAATACGTTTCACTTTTTCATTGTCCAGTCTATCCCTGTAAACAGGTGCTTTATCCCTTAAATGTTCATTTCTTACAATGTTTTGTGCTGGTCCTCCAAGGATCAGAAAATACAAGTCAGACCATATACATTATGGTAGAGGCTACTGTTTTAATTGGAAGGAAAACTAAAAAAAACAAGAATATGCTGGGTTTGTGTGCAAACCTAGCACATTGCATAGACAGGTAATTGCAAAGGACAGTCTACTTTATCTCTAATAGAAGAAACATCAGGCTAAAGTCATCTTGCCCTTACTGAATATTCCAGACTTTATCTCAATCCTTCCAAACTTTTAGGGGGTTCCTAACACACAAACATATCCACGCTGGTTGTCTTTGTGTCTTGGTTCACTTCCTCTGCTGCAACCATCCAACCTGGATCTGCTTTTTACTGGTTTTTCGTCATGACATCATTGAAGACTTTGTTCCCATTTAACAGCCTTTTCACCCTTATCTGTACCACCTCTGAACCCATGGGCTGACTTTTACTATATGCAAGTGCAATGACACGGTTTTGTCATTACCTCTGAGATGACAAACTCAAACTTTGCCCATGTCACTCAGAAGCACTGAGCTCATTCTAGTCTCTTAGAAATACTCTAGGGGATATCTTAAGTACAGGGGCAACAGTGAAAAAACAAGTTGTCACCAGGTTTATGTGAGTAGTCATCCTTTTGCCAAGCACATAAAAATGTTTAGGTTGCTGCACTGACACTGCTTGCTTAAGTGCTCACAAAGCTGCATATTTCTGGGACACTTGGGATACTTTCTTATTTAAAAAAAAATTCTTGTGAAGCTCGTATTTATTTGTAGGCAAACTGGAAAATGTGAAGACCATCAGACCCAATCTGTGATTTGTACTGCAACAACTGTCTGTGAGAAAGTATGTTGTGGTTAGCTGTTCAAAATAAAATTCTTGAGGGCCATTATACTTTGTGCATTCAAAATTAACACCTCGTTCAAAATTGTATAAGATAATTGCAGTCTCCTGAAAAATAGGGTAAAGTATGTGGCTGTAGTATCCTCTCATGTCTGAAGTTATCAGGCGTATCAGGTGCATATAATGTACACTGACAGTTAAAGAAAACTATAGCACTGGAATTTTTAGTTCAGATACCAAAATAACAGGTTCGGCAGTACGTGAAATTTAAATGTGCAAACTAGTATTTAGGCTACTGTACTGCAAGGCTGTTTCAAAGACTGGGAGAGTTTCCAAGGAGGGTGGCCTGTTGGATGAATCCAAGTTGGGAAGTAGCCAAGCTCTTTAGGAGGATGAAGGGAATGGAGAGCCAGGGAAACATTAAAGGGTCATGAAGGCAGGGGAGATAAGGGTTATTGGCAGGTCACAGGAAGGGAGCATCAGAAAGTTCAGTAACATTTCAGGGAACTTCTGAACTTTGCAAGGTCCTATTTATGTCCCATTTATTGATTTAAGTCGGAATGAAACTTTCTCGTACCTGAGAGGATTCTTAAAGCAACAATAAACACCAAACTGCCTGCCATATGAAGAATGTTAGGTGACTAAATCTGTTGCCATTAGGAATGAATCAGTCAATAAAAGGTGCTATAAACAATCTATTAACAATATAACCTATTGTTGGATTTCCAAACTTGCTATTGTAAATACTTCATAAGAGAATTATGCTTCCTTGTGGGGATTACACCATTTGGTCTACATTTATTCCTGCCAAGTTGACTGTTATTATTTGGAAACTTCCTATAAATTCAGTGTGAAATGAAAAGGCGTATGAGCAGTTCAAATCTCTCAAGCTCAGGGGTAAAGATGTGGAAGTAAATCAGGACTGGGATTTAACAACTCAAAACATAAAACTTTCTAATGTTTTTCTTTTTAAAATGTTGCAATATGTTTTAATAAAGTGAGAAGGTGCAGTTGATCATTGCATATAGCTATGGGAAAACATTTCTCTCCTCAAGTGGAACTCCTGAAGTTCCACTGAGGACAATACTTAAAAACAATTTCATGAACTGCAGTGACAGGTCACTTAGAACTAGTGGAGAAGTTAGATTTAATTAAAAGCAAGTGAAATACTATGGCTAGTTTAGAATCAGGCTAAGAGCTTTGGTCTAACCAAAATAGAATAGAATGACAAGAGCGCAAATAGCTCAGTACATCTATCATCTTTTTGTCTTGAAGTGGCAATTGGAACTCTTGCACACAGTTTTTAAGCTTCACCTAATCAATTGCAACAATAACATTATTGCAAAACCAGCAACAATTGCATTATCAACCATGCCAAAAATTGCAACAATAGCATTATTAACAATGCTTCACTTATGCTGTCTTCTCTTAGCCGCCATGTGTGATCCAACCTATAGAAGTGGAAACTTCTTCCCTGAAACAGCCTTCTTTATGTCTTGTTTCATGTCAGTGTTGGAACTTGGAAGCAAAGCTGACACATACGTTTCCTATTTCCTGTATGCAGCCCATTTCTGAAGAGCGACCCTCTCTGTTTTTCATCTCTCTTGATTCTCTCATGTAAACAATTCCTCAAAAACCATTATAAGGTCATTTTATAAGCCTGGATTCCTTGACTGAATTGAACAAAACATACTTGTGTTAGCTGGGGGATTAAACTGGCTGTTTCCAATGAATCCTCAACACTGCTGCTTTTGACTTAGCTAGAATTCCACACAGAGACCTCCCAGCTATAAAAAAAACCAGAGTTTACCTTATGGAAGAACACATTGCATGAAGCCTCCTACTACCGGGATATAACCACACTTATTCAATGGGCAAGATACAGGAAGAGCTGGGAGAATTTGGGGAATCTGTTTTTGTACAGTTTATGGATGCTGACTGGTATAACAGCCCTTCCATGTGAAGCTGTATCAGACTGTAAACTCTATTTAATCTATATGGCTGGTTCAGTGCCACTGTTCTAATCTGCAAGCACAGAAAGATAAATCCTTGCACCAAATAAACACAGAGCTTTCAAGCTTACATGTCAAAAAACCCCCAAGAACTTCTTAGACATGTTTGACTCAATCATCTAAAAGCAGTGACATTTTCAAAAAAATTCCCCTTGGACATGGCTGGCTTCATCTAAAAGCAAAGACAATTTTCAGAGAAAACCATAAACAAGCAAAACAGGTAGTGGGAACCAATTCCTTTGCTATTTTTTAAAAAAGTGTTTGATAAAGCTGAGAAGGATTTATATGGAATACTTGCTTCAGGTGACAGTGGCTTAAATCCAGTAGGCTCTTTGGAGAGGTCATCTATAACAGTAGAGTGCTTACAAAATCAGGACTACTGTAACAGAGTTATGAGAATGTCTGCATGGGTTGATCTGCTTGAGGGAGAGGATGAAAGGCCACAGACATATTAAATGAAGAGGAAAACATATGGCTCCAAAATGGTGGCAAATACAAAAGCCTGGCATAAGCTCAGCTACAGATCAGGTTATCAGTGCCAAAAGAAGAATACACTAATTTTAGCCTGCAGAGAGGAACTGGTTAATTCATTATCTCAGATTCAAGAATTCTTGGCTGTGTGAACCCTCATTTATGCAAAACCCCACTTCACTCTGAGTTTTCCCTTTGTTTTCCCTTTCTTCAATACTACACTCAGTGTTGTATACTTATTCTGCTTGTTCACCCGGCAGTGCTTGGAGCCATAAGCTTTCTGTTTGTGACACCATGTTATGTGGGTCATTTAATAAGGGTGATTTAGGTACACTGGATTAAATTCACAAGTATTCTAAAAGAAAAGATTTTACTTTTAATACCTAACTTAACTATTATATAAATTGGAAATGTCTCAAACAGCTTTAAATGAGAAGCAACAAGCAAAAGCTTCTTGTACTATAAGGGCACCCAGAGATCTTTGTTTCTCAGTCTGGGCTGGACTGTGTAAACAGACAAAGAAGAAAACTCAGTATAAGAGGACATAAGATATAGAAAGAGAGAGATGAAGTAAGTGATCTGCCAAGAATAACACAGCAAGTCTGAAAAAGAAGGAAATTAAATTTAAATTTTCTAGCACCCCAATACTAAACCAGTCCAGTCACACAATTTTCTAAGGCTAATCTCCAACTTTACAGTCAAGATAAAGGTAAGTCTTTTTTCTCCACTTTCCTGGGTTCTCATAATATTTACATATAAAAGAGGTGTCAGAAAGGACCAAACTGACATTCTCTGTTGAGTGCCAGAAAGCCTTGCTTCAGGCTCTTTCCAAATAAAATGTTTTCTATGAGGCTTCCCATTATTCTTTAAGGGAAAGCAAATGAAATTAAACCAACACCTTAAGCTTTATTTTTTCTTGTGCTAAATGTTTTGTATTGCTCAATTATAAATAATTTTAGAAATCTGTTAACATAAAAGTACTCAAACATAAGCTGGACAAAAATATTGGACAATTTGTAGTATCTTACTGTTGGATCTGTTTTTAAATGAAAGATAAAAGGAAAAAAATTCTTATGTTTCCAACAATATTTTTAGCAAATTAACCACATATTAAAAACCTCACATTTTTCCAGCTCAGCACTACATTCTCTCCACAGTTTCTGGCTGAAGGAGTCTCCTTTGGTTAGTCTTAGAGACTAATCATTTCCTTCCATCATGTGAAAAGAATAATCTATTATTTTATTTAACTTAAATAAATACCACTGAGATGAAGGAAATCCGAGGTTTACTATGTCAGGATGCTGCATCTTGTCACAGCTGAGTATGACCCTTGTTTTTATGCATCCTCTTCTCTCAAGAAACTACTTGCAAGCTCCAAACATACAAACATTGGCATATACCTCAATTCTGTCAGCTTCAAGACTTTGTTAGTCTGTAACAGCTAGTATCACAGCAGCCTGGCTTAAATGTCTTAGGAGTAAGGCACACTCAGAAACATCCAAGTGCGGAGCTTGCTCCAGCAGAGGATCAGGTGCACATACACCTTTCCCCCCATGTGACCTGCAGCCCAGAGGGTGGTGGTTATGCCTTTGTTTAAAGTGGATGCAGCCACACAGTAGGACAGGAAAAGAACACTCAAAACCAAATATGTCAAGTTAAAAAGCCATTGTGTTCTGGTATTTGCAAACAGGCTAGAACTGTCTGGGAATTTTCTAGTGAACATTTCTCCCACTGTTTAAGTGTTGGTTAGACAAAACTGGAAGTTTCCTCAAAGATGTATCTGTATGAATTACACAAGAGAGAAATCGTGTGTGTCTCTGAGCCTGTGTCTGGGTGCATCTGCAAGGGTCCATTACAATGTAAGAGAAGGAAAACATATAACCCAGAGGTTTCTATACAATTCTTATATAGAGCTATTTAAGGTGTTCTTTGTAATGAGACAATCAACCTAGTCAAAGCTTTTTGTAATTTTCCTCTGACCGATGAAATGACCATGTCTTTCTTTGCACCTGATTATCTTCCTACCTAAAACTTTATGAGTCAATCAAAAAGTCCCTGACATCAACAGCACCAGTGTATGCTTGGCATTTAAGAAGACTCTATATATAATTATGCAGTAACTACATTTATTTTACTTAATTAGCTGTATTTGTTTTAAGTTAATGACTGTGTTAACAGAGAAAGCTGGAGACTGGTTCTAGAGACCCAG
The DNA here is from genome assembly GCA_013397815.1 of Aleadryas rufinucha. Lineage (NCBI taxonomy): Eukaryota > Metazoa > Chordata > Aves > Passeriformes > Aleadryas > Aleadryas rufinucha. The sequence continues at coordinate 98,706 of VZTH01005502.1, forward strand.
CAGTTCTTTCATGTTACTATGTCCTGTTCCCAAACATATGAAATAATTCCTTTGATTTGACTGAAATCCTAACATTATATGAAGAAATTATGATTGCTACTAGTTAAAATGCATGGGAAAACATGAAACATTTTTACTGAAAAAAATGTAACTTTTCAGACTTTTAAAATCAAAAACTTTTAAAATTCAAAATCCAGTAACACCATTCTCTCACATCTCAGATATCCTTTATGCTCTACAAAGAATGCTCTTGGTTTTTGTATCTTACTTAGTGATGCTTTACAACTTAGAAGAGTAAAGATTACCTTTGTTTTACTCACCATTAATTAACACATTCATCTCATACTCTAAAGGAATAATATTACTGCCACCACACTTTTTCTTGCACAAAAATTGGCAGATATATTCCCTTTTTGGGTGACATTGGGGACGCTTCCATATCACATTCTTATTCATCTTTAGTTACTAGAATGTATCTGTGATATTTACTCTGCAAATCCTAGATGGCATATCAGATATGCACCAAATAATGAACAGATTAGTTATGTTAACCACAGTCATGTTATGCCCACAGCATGGAAGTACGAGAGCAAGCAGACATTGAAGCAAGTATGCTTACACAGCTCAAAGTGAGCTACCTGTACTTTCTGGTTCAAGTATCTTTGTTCAGCATTTCCATTCCTGGAACTCATATGTGCAGAAACAGGTTTTTTTCCCAGTGATTTTGATGATGACTACGCAATTATTTCAAGAAAGAAGCTCATCCTTAGGGAGAAAAAAATAGGTGGATGGATAAATGCATATTCAGTTATGAGTCTGAAACAAAAAGAATAGAAGCCAAGAATGTCAGCTTGTACAAACTGACACAAGTCAGTGGAAATCAGAAGAAAGATGACACTGCACATGGGCTGAGACCCTGTCACTGGAAGTGTAGTGATTCAGTGACGGAAAGACACTTTTCTCAATAATCTGCAGTAACACAGTTACATTATACAGGATAAAGTAATCCAAAGGGGTAAATGTTTTTTCTTTTACAGTGTAAATCAATCTTAATAATCTTAGAATAAAGTGGTTCGGCTGATAAACAATTCCGTAACTAAGGTTTTTGGTACTTTTGTTATGAACAGAATACTCAGATATATAATCTGATTACCATGGAAATTACTAAACTAAGCAAGATTGACCAACTATTAAAATATGAAAGTTAAACAGTGAGCAGAGAGTCACAATAGGAGAAGAGAAACCAAGGCAATCTAGAACAGCACATGAAATTACCTTAAGTGGAAAATGTCTAGAAAAGCAAAACTCTGGACATTGCAATTATTTTGTGAAATGGTGGAAAACCTAACAAGACATTATTAAATACTCATTATAGTATTTTACAGAAATAATACAGCACATCCTAATACTTTGCAGAACACTCATGATGTAGTGACACAAAAAAGGGCTGCCTACTAAATCTGTTACAGAAAACAGTATGCTAGGAGGGCTATCAAAACATTCATCATATTCAGCAAGAGCCTTGACAGCATTATAGCATTTTGAAAGCTCTTGTTTGTAAAAGATCTTAAAAGCATCATTTTTCTACATTAGTGTTTTTCTCCTCCAGATTAAATCAACAGTAATTTAAAACTGGTGTGAGAGGACACGATGGATAAAGGTTATCAAGTTTTGCCTGGTACCCCTGGGTGCTGATGATTCTGTAACTTGTCATGTTTAATGATCATCTTTTTCTCACTCTGTTTTCGAAGCATCGGTCCATATCACCATTTTTTCTGTCTAATTCTTTAGTGAACAGGATTAAATTCCAAGTGCCAACAGGAATACATATGGAATATAAGCCTGAAATATCCCCAGATAATGTGGCTTAAATGAAGAGACATGTCTGAGCTCCTTACTGTGCAACCATAATTTCACCTGTTTATAAACCAGTGCATTCTACTATAGATCAATGTCCTATGGAGTTGAGTAGATAGAAAAGTAAATTTTAGTAAAACATATAAATTTGTAATGAAGGAAATGGTATTAATTTGTAACCTAAGCAATCAGTTCAGTGACAGTATCTCAAGAATAAATTTTGTAGTAAGCTTTAAGATCAACCACTTGGACAGCAAAGTCTTCTGTTTCTGTTGTGCTTTCCAAACAAAACAAAGCAAAACAAAATAGCTTTTTAGTAAACCTTTCATTATTGTTATGCACCACATATTTTCCAGGAACAAAACTGAAAGAGGTAATTTCTGTTATACAGGACAATCAGTAATTATGTGCCAGGTAGGTAGGGCTGCCTTTTACAGAGAGTAACATTTCCAGCTTTCAGTGTCCACATTGTTGGCCACGAGTACTGCAACTGTATTCTCCTACTCCTTAAAACACACATATAAATGAATGCAGTCCACTCCCTTAGAAGAGTGGTGAACCAAGAAGTCAGAACATCTGACCTGGTAAATGCTCACACCCCCTTTCTGCCAGGCCAGGCAAATCTCTGCAGAAACAAATTCCAGAGAACAAATGCATTATCCTCACAGTAGGCACTAATATGCATGAATTTATTACCAGCTAGCTGGTCTAAGGGTAGAAAGTCACACAAATCTTTGCTGATTGACCTTTCTACTTATTTATAACTGAGCCCCTGACCTCTGCAGGAATCCTGCCGTCTGGTACTCATGGCAAGCATTATTTTAGATGGATGAGGACAGGACACGGGATTGCATTATTTAAACCTCGGCTGACTGAGGCTCAGGCCAAGCACACTGCCAGTACCATCTTCACGGGGAAATCAGGTGAAAACTAGCAGAACTGGGTTATGAGCACCATTCTGAGAGGATCCCGTGCCTGTTGGCCAGGCAGAAGAGTGGCTCAGACTTCGGGAGAGAACGAAAGCACGGTTCCTCCTTACCCGACCACTTCTACACCGCCCTGCCCGAAAAACAGTTCACAGGCTTATTCAGATCCAAGGCTCATGAGACCGACATCTAATTTTTCATGTCCTCCTAAACACCTATTACCTCCGCTTGAATCAAAACTCCCTCATGCCCCCAAGGGTTGGTTTTCTGTGTCGTTGCCCTGCGGCTCACTGTGCCCCGCTCCGGACAGAAGGAGGGAAGGCGCTCACATGCCCGCGGCGCAGGCCCCGCTCCCGCCGCTGCCGTTGCGCACCACCGTTACCGCGGCAACGCCGCACCGCATGCAAATCTCTGCCTCCAGCGCGGCCCCCGATTGGCCGGCGCGGCTGTCAGTCACCGTCAGGGAAGCCGCGCCCCCGGCCCGCCGGGCGCTGAGAGGTGAGCGGGGCGCCCCTCGAGTTTGGGGCAAAACCCGCCATTTCCTGGCAGGGAATGTGGCTGCGGGGAACGTCTGATCAGCTGAACACCGGCCAGTGTTGTGTGGGAAGTGTCCCCGCTCAGGTCTGCATACATGCCGAGGGACCACTCTCTCATTCCCTTTCCCTTCTTGACTAGGTGAGAAGGGACAGATGGCATCATTGTGAAGCCCAAGCGGCAGAGAAGGATAGGCATGAGGAGTCCTAAATCCATCTCCCACGTTGGCACTCTTCTCATTCAAAAATTCACACTTTTCGGCCAGACTGTTTTCAACACTTCCAAATTTAACTTTTGCAAGCTTCATGTTTTCCATGGAAGTTAATACTACAGAAACAATGATAAATAATTGGTACAAGAAAACACCACTGGTTCAAACATTCCCATGGCAAGCGTTCCCTGGTGGCAGTGCCAAGAGCAAGCCAGCAGTGCCGCTTTCATGCTGCCCCTTTCTGCATAACAAACTTCAGTTGTCACTTAGTGAAAACCTTAAAATACACAACAGGCATCGTTTGCGTAGGGTCTTGCCAAGAGTAAAATCTTGTGTTCTGCTAAGCAACAGAGATCTACTGCAAACAAATCCTAGTACCTGTTGGAAGTTTTTGGTGTGCCGGGTATGCTGGTAAGGCAAACATGAAGCAAACCTGTCAAAAGGGCTTTTACAACATCACATCGTTTGACCATGTGAATTCTCAGGCCTGAGACCCAAAATTAAAATTACAGAAAGCTTTCAGAGAAGTTAAATCAGGTTGCCTGATTAGAACAAGTTTCATTGCAAAACGTGAGTGTGCAAAGAAGGAAAGTGATAGCAGGCAAGGCCTTCTGACGCTGCAGCACTGGTAAGCTCAACAGTTAATTCAGCTTTATGCTGTGCATGGCAAAGCATGTTCATCAAATGATGAAGCACTTGGATTAAAAGCATATGACATTTAACCTGCACTTTGCCTTAGGGGTTAAACACAGTTTGTACTGCACCAAATTTATTGTCAGCATGACACAGAGCTCCCACCTTTTGACAGAATTAAGATGCAGACCCTCTTTTTAACAGTATTTGCAGAATGCTTTGCTACCATCAAAAATACAAGAAAATTTGTTCACCTTCAGCACTGATTCTATCAGCCAAGACTGTTAGTTTCAAGCTATTTGAGACTACAAAGCTCTGACCATTGTATATCAGAGAAATAAATACGAAAGAGTAATAGTGCAGTTACAGAGTCAAAATCTAGGAGGTTTAAAGGAACTTTAAAGTTACCCCTTGCCTCACAGATCCAACAGAAAGTTTATAAATAGAAATAAAAGTATGTTTGCATGATGTAAACACCTGCATTCACCTATGTGTCTTCAGAAAATAAAAAATATTTTTCTCCATTGTCTGATTTTAGGTGGTAGACAGGTAAGACTGTTGTTTCCACATGAGCTGTCTCAGACGTCAACTCAAAGGTCTGAAAATAGCAAGAGAAGTAATCACTGAACAAGATTTAGGAAAAAGACCCCAACATCTTACTATTTTTTTGTCTGAATTAATAAAAGTGTTTTCAAATCATCAGAAATGAGGAACGAACTAAATAATACTTCTATTCCAACTTGAAAGTCCACCCCAAATCCTTAATGAAGTTCTCATCATGGTGATAAAATACATTTTCTGTTACAAGTACAGTCAATAAAATAGACCAATTTTTTAATAAGTTACTATGAATATAAAACCTGATAATTTTTTCTATAAATTTATATTAACAGTATAGTAAAAATTGGTAGAGAAAATTCCAGCTGAATTCATGATTGGCACATTATGTGTGTATGTATGTATGCTCGTATGTGTGTAGATGTTCAGGTATTTGAAAAAACAAAAACGGACAACCCTGAAAAATGTTTTCTATACTACATATGACATACATGTGGTTTACTGCAGCTGACTGGTACAGGTACAGATCCCTGTGTTATTTTAAATTGAATGGTACAAAATTGCCTTTAATCTCTTCTGGTTAGTATCTTTTCCATACTCCATTATCAACTTTTGCTGACTAGATAGAATACAAACAAAAACCACAGGAATTACTTTTACCAGAGAAAGAAAATCACCAGGAATAAATTGCTTTCCATTGTGTGTCTTCTTCAAGCCAGGCTCTATCACACAGTGGACAAGATACTCCCTAGAACAGGCTTTATTATATTAAGTAATTTACATTTCATGTACACGTGCAATTAGGGCGTCCTGGAACAACAGGAAGGATCACAGAGAAGCCATGGGAAACTTATCATAGGATATCAATGTGTCTGATAATTTCCCAAAGGGCCTGAGACAAACATCAATAAAAATATTTGTATCCCAGCAAGACAGGATCAGCCCTGATATAATTACTGTGCACATATTTTTGTAACCACCATTCCAACTAATAACTCTTTTGCTTCTGCTACCCTGTTTTGCTTCCTGCAAAACTCTGGGTGGAATCCTATCTGAAGGTCAACTTGGAAGCAGCAGAGGAACAATAAATAAACCAAGAGTATGAAAAATGCCTTTAAAAGTAGCTTGGATGGGGTGAAGGTGAGAGGTCATCAATTGCTAGGACTTCTTTATTTTTACTGTTTATTATAGCTCATTTGCTCATGGAGAGAAAACAAATGAGGGAAGTCCATTTCATTATACATTACTTTTACTTTCCAGCTTGCTTTTCTGAAGTTTTGGAAATGTTTGTTATATGTCTTTCCCATTACCAGTATTTCTTTTCTGTTACGTGTAAAGCAGTAATATTAGCTCCACTGAAGATTTTCCTATGACAACATGTTTTGGTAACTGAAGATTTAAGAACTTGATTATTCAGCCCATGAAATCAGTTTATGTTTAATATGATTTAGTTGTCGTGAAGGCATTACTTAGGAGACCAATGTATTTATTTTTTTGATATTGCCTTGGTAGGTGCCACCCTTTTACTTTACTCTGCAGATCAGCATGCAGACTCCCTCTCCCTCAGAGATTATCTTCAAGGCATCTGAAGGAATGTCAGTAAATTAATTACCCTCTGGGTTCAGTAACTTTTCTTTCCTGAAGAAGAGAAAGGTTACACTGAGGCTGAAAGGAATGTGTGCCATGTTTTCATTACCGTTTCCAATGGACAACTAGAAGACAGAAAAGATTATGTTGCAGCTAAGAACACAGTTCAAACTTGTACAACCAGATTTCCCTTTGAAGCTGGAAGTTTTCCCAGGAAGATGGATATGGCTGCAGCTGAAGCAACAATCATTTTTCATGCAGTGAAATACTGCCACACATTCCAAGGCTGGGCTACTCCAAGCAAATTACACAGTGTTAATGACATTTCCCTGTGTGACCACCTGAAAATACCTAGTGATTTTTTCACCAGAACTGTGTTTATCTCACAAATATACTCCTACAATATCTCTGATAATACTTGTCAATAACAAAGATTGATGGGAAAAATGTCAGATCCTCTGAATTAGTATCATGACCAAGAGAAAGGGAAATTCAGTGAAAGAATTTTGAAACTCCAAAACGCAGTAAGAGGGAGGAAGGATCCTTGTGTTTGGACAGAAAAAGAATAAACCCAGTATTTAGAAGAAGTAATGGAAGAATAAATGGCAGCATGAAGATTGTAAGATGATGAACTTCTAAAAAAAAGAGATCTTGCAGAAAGAACAATTTTAATTAGCGCATTGAGTTTCTCTCTTTTGGCAAAAAGATTTTATTTAATGACCAAATCATTGGTTATTAAAGACATCTGTATGTGAATTATTCGTGTCAATGGTTGTGCAGTGCTGTAGCCATTAGTCTTCCACTGCTCAGTCCATCACAAAGGATGCATATTATATTGCCCTGGACACTGCTATTAGTTCATGCTCCCTCTTCAGGACTGTTGTTGCAAGACATGGTAGCCACGTTTATTGGCCTGCCTTCCCAGAAGGCAGCCCGAGAATCATCACTCTGCACACACCAGAGCTCTCTGCTGTGAGTTTCCTCCTCTGACTGCCAAGAATATCAGAGGAATTGGATTTGCAGAAACCCCAACTCCTCGCCTCCAGCTCAGGGCAGCCCAGGGCTCCTTTATACAGACTATACATTTCTTCCAGCCCTCTCGGAGTGGCTGACTCATTGCAGCCTCACATAGTCTGCCATTTCACGCTCTTTCCCTTCTTATTACATCCGACATAGGCAGCCACCATTGCCAAAAGCTGTCCCAAGTGCTGGAATCACCTTGTCTCCAGGGCAGCCTCCTTTACCCTACAATTGCAGTGTCAAGCCATTGCATCAACACCTAGATGCAAATTGGAACAACAGTGCATCAGCTGCAGGGGAGCCCAGCTACATACACACAGTATACTTCAGAATGAGACAATTTTCTTGCAACAGATGTTCTCCATCCCAGTCACTCATATTACTGCTGTCTGAATGCCCTTTTTTCCACATATCTTTTGTACCTAGTGTACACTCTTCATTTCAAAAGCATCTTTCACATCAAGAAAAGAATAGGTAATGAAGGCTTACAACAAAGCAGAAAAAGCTTAACAGCAGCAACAACAAAAAGAAAAAAGAAGAGGATGAAGATGTATAAAGCTAAATATAAAATTGATGTATTTTAAACAACAAGGAATAAACTACCAGAGGAGAGACTGTTACCATGCATTGAGTTCTTCAACCCCTCAAATCTCCATATCAAGCCCACCTGACTTCAGGAAAGACAGGCTTTAGGCTAGCTGCAGAATTAGTTGGATGAAATACTATGGCCATATTACACAGTAGGTCAAAGTAACAATCTGTTGATCCCTTCTGGCTCTAAAATCTATGAGTCAAATAATTCTTCCTAAGTGGCCCCCACAGGGATTTGAGCCTCTGTGACTTAAACCCCTACCATTTCTTTTTGCATTTACATGCTAAAGATTTTTATTTTTTAATCTACCAGCCTTTTTCTTCCTGTTTCATGACAGTAGCCCCACCAAAATGGATCTCCAAGCAGAAAAGCTGCGAGTGATTCCCTGTCCTCTGCCTTTTTCTCTCCATTAACTGCATTGGAAGTACATAAGCCAGGAGTAATGCCAGCAGAAAGGATTGATTTCCAGTTCTTCCTTAAAAATCCCTCACAAGTAAGATCCAGAATTTAATTACAGCCAAAAAAGACAAGAACTGCACTTAGACCAGTTTTTATCCCATACTTCTAAGCCAAGATGTCACTAAAAAAACAGCTGCATATTATAAATGGGACATGGGCTTTAAAATCTCTCTGCATTCAACCAAATAGTGTAGAAAGTCAGAGATTCTCCAGTTTTCAAATACTGAAGGCCTGAAAATACTTGAAGACCTCCCATGAGCAGTCTGTCAATGCATCAGATGCCAAACATGTAAAACATCCACCGAGCCTTCTCTTGAGAACCTGGATTTATGTTCTGAAAGAGACCAAGTGAAGTCTTGATGTGAGAAGCAGAGTGGCCACTTTGCAAGATCAACAGCCCCTTTGTATTAATAATAAATGAAAGAATCTGTCACTGTGTAGTGGGTTGAAACCACATTGGTCACTATCTCCCTTTCCTTTCCTTTCCTTTCCTTTCCTTTCCTTTCCTTTCCTTTCCTTTCCTTTCCTTTCCTTTCCTTTCCTTTCCTTTCCTTTCCTTTCCTTTCCTTTCCCATATTGCAATCTTCCTTTGTCTCTTACTTTTTTTTTTTGTACTCTTTATCCTCCTACCACATGACTCTGCTAATGTTTTGTTCTGTGGCAAACCTGTCAGTGCCAACTTCATTCTTCATCCTCTTTCTCTTTTCCCCCAGTTTGCTTTCCCTCTCACTTTTCGGCATGCTCGCCCTTTGTCTTCATTGCCCAGCTGTACTATTTGAGCATTTTCTGTCTCCTTTCTAAGCCACTTACCTATTTCTGTCATATGTTCATGTCCCCGAACAACTCCACCTACCATCGATCTTTGTCAGTGATACTCTTCTAGGCGCTTGTTTTATGCAGGCCCATATTCAGGATTACTATTCAATATATGTGAGTAACTTGTAACTGGAAGCACTGTGTTGATCTCCTAATTTGCCTCTGTGAAAAACACTTCCAGTTCTCCTTCAGTATTTCTTCTACTTCCTCTGAATCATCTTCTACATTTCTCCCAGCCTCTCTAGATACCACCACAACCCACAAGTTCTCTAGGCTTTCCCATCCTTCTCATTATTTTGTAGTCAGTTTTTGCTGCTGAACAGAAGCAGAGGATTTGAAGACAGAGAATGGGAGCCATTTCCAATTGCTGTCACCTGCTAAAGTCATCCTTCCTGTTGGTGGGCAGCAGGAGCAGCAGCCACATCCCTCTTTACAGCCTCATCAGGAGAACTGGGCAACATGACTGTTTGGCTAAGCATGATGAAAGGACCTGCAAGGAGATGGGGCAAGAGATATACAGAGGGATATACAGCAAGGTTTATGAAGAGGGAGGAGCCAAGATTACTATAGGAGAAACCAGAGAGTCTGCAGGGGAATAAAAGTGGCCACAAAAGACTTCAGAAAATCAGAGAGCTGAGCGAAATGAAGGGGCATATCCCTTTCTTATAGGAGAGGAAGCCCCATTAATCTTCTTATTATAAGTGGATTTGAAATCCTTATAATGAAAGACAACAGAGTTAATCTTTTACCCATTTTCTCCTACGACACTGATCCCCACATATTGACCTCTTTCAGTACCTGCTTGAGTATTTTCTCTTTCTATATCTCTTCAGCTGTCTGTCTGCATATTAAACTATGCAGCTCACCTCACATTCCCTAAACTCAGAGGATTTCCTCAGCCCTTCCAAGTCCTGTATGATGCAAGCACGCCAGACAAACATTTAGCCCTCAAATGTACTTATGTAGCCTCTTGTTTTCCCCTTGTGTGGCTCTGAAGGGTTATGAAAACAAGAGGCCAAACAAATTCATGCCAGCAGTAATTCCAGCCCCACCCTGCAGAATGGGCAGACACCACATGGCCCAAGGAACAGCCAGATTTCATGATTACATTTAAATAAATGTTGGCAGTTGAAAAGACTGCTCTGTTTCCCCCAGTTTTCACTCTCCTCATGTTCTTTCACTGTGGGGGGCTATCAGCACCTTGGCTAACTTGGCTGCAGAATGACATGAGGAGACTTCACTCCGTAGGAACAAAAAATTCCTTTGAAAACTTGAATACACCCACGTAAAAAAGCAACACGGGTAAACAGGATTTCAGCGAGGACCACAATGCTTAATGATTTCGGGGGTTAAGAAAAGGCACAGATGAGGTGGGAAGAACGAACTGCTTTTCCAAATAGTTTAAGTTCAGTGTTTGCCAAGAGCTGCAGGAGGGAGACACAAACAGAAATATTAATAACAAGAAAATAAAGGATTTAGAACAGTATTTCACTTAATTTTGTAGGCAGTTTGGGTATTTTGTTTGTTTGCTCTGGTTTTTTTCTGTACTTGGCTGAGGTACCTGTGGTATTATCTAGACACTCCAGACAGGAATTTATAGTTGCCTTTTATTGAATTGCTCACAAGCTGTATGGACAGCACATTTCTTGTAGTTCTTCTCATCCTTAGTTCTACAGCAGACTTCTATGCTCTGCTTCTGGCTGTACATGAACAGGACTTCTTGGTGTTACCATAACTAACAGGAACTTTCATGATCCTTTAGAAGAGTGGAGTTTTTGTTACCTGCTTCAGAAATGAAAAGGAAGATATTGTATATACATGGAACCAGACTTTAAAAGGAAATAATTAGGAAAAATTCAAGACTATTCTCAATACTTTTGTTTTCTGAAAACTGAGAATATGAGTTGTTTGCTCAGCCATTTCACTTTATTTTCACTGTGCTCTGTGATTTGAATGTTGTCAATATAGATTAAAGAGGGCATATGAGATTATTTTTAAAGAACATTGCATGGTCAAATAATTTAGAAAAGTTTACTCTACAATGATTGGAAATACAGCTGAAAATTTTGCAAATCCTGTCTCCATAGGTTTTTTAAAATATTTTTTGTTAATGCAATGCTCAATTTGTTTCTTTTTCAAACTATGTTACAAAAGAAACTTGAAGTGTAGCTCAGACCTCCTGAGGGACTTCTTGAGGTTGCCTGTGTTACAAAGAACAAAAGAATTAACAACCACTTTGTAATAGATAGCTGTCAACTGTAAAAATGCTGTGACACATTTGCATTTTCAACATCAGTATTTTTTTAGAGTTCAGAGTGGGGCTTATGTTTTTATCTACTTGGCATCAGTTACAATATCAGTACAATACCATGATTAAAAGTTTTGAGTCTATTCATAAAACATGTGAGATCTTTGACTGCTAAAGGTAGTGTATCAGTTTGGCAGTTTTGGATACACACTCAAGATGGATTACGTGTATCATCCTTTCATACTTGTTTTTTCCTTTTCACCTCTCCTAACTGTCTTCGCAGGGATTGCCAGCAACAGACTCTTTCAGATTTGCCTTCAAGACGCTTAAGGATGTTGTTATAGGTAATAAGAGAGCAATAGCATTGTCTCAAGGTTTCATGGACAGCACAGTGCCGTTTGACTTTCGTATTCTCCTTACAGGTGGCAAGACAGCAAACATCAAGAAATCAAGTGGCACAAGCATAACGTATTTCTCCATATACTTCCCATTTGAATATTTTTCAGTAATAGATCTGTACCACTGATTAGTTGTGTCACAGAAGACAAGACAGTGCTGGCTCTGCAAGAACCTACTCAGTCTCCTTGAATGATTATCTTTGGGCAAAATGAAGTTTGTGCAGAGCGTAGCATTGGACTGGGACTATCTCAGTGGAGAGACAGATTTGTTGTCTCTGTGCAACACACACCAAACCAGTACTGTGGAACCCTCTGAAACTGCATCCAAGGGGCTCTTCTTTGCCAGCATGACGCCAGCAGATTTTATGCACTTGTGTTCATGCCATATCAAGCATCATCTGGCTCCTACTGTGCTGCAGAGCACTCTGGATTCCTAGAAAGCTTGTTAGCTCTGTTGAAATGTGTTGCACTTAGAGATCAGTTAAGGTCGGGTGCTGTGCATGAATGAGTGTGCTCCTCCTCCAATTTGGAGTGTAAGGGGGGTACAGTGAAGGGATACTCCTAGGTCTGGCTAGTCTTGTGAGAACTGGTTCCATGACTGCTCCTGGTACTTGCATCATCCATGTTTTTCTGCGATGTTTGTTTCTTTCCATCAGATAATGGAGAATTCACCATAATTATTTTTGGCTGGAGTACTGCTGTTAAAAACTATTTCAAAGTGGTGTAATGCAGAACGGGCTCATGCCAGAATATGGTTCCTTTGTTTTAGAGAAAATGGTGTTACTGAGGGTCAGACTAAGAGGCCAGAAATGCCAGTAAAAATTAGCTTGATGCAAGGAAAGGACTGAACCTACTTGTCACATCAGTGTCCTAGCACAAGGACTTAAACTACTGTGCTCAAAATGCATTGACAACTACTGGGATAGAAGGACTCTCCAGCCTGGAGGTGAACATGACTTGCTTCTGTCACGCCAGGGAGTCTGAGAGCAGAGCAGTGTCAGGTCAGGGGTGTTGAGAGCAGAGCCATCTCAATCTTTCCTCATTTGCTGAGCAGGTAGCTTTTCTTTGCTTCAGAATATTCAAATCGTAACTCCCGTGACCTGAGAGAGGCATCAGATCTGCATCCTGCATATCACTGAGTGCTCTGGACAGTTCAATAATTATTAAAAGCACTGCCATTGGCATTCACTATCTCCAAAACCTGTGAACTACTTGCATGATTTCTTTCCTGGATGGGCAGTCTATATGCCTGTGGAAAGAAAGACAGAAAGAAAGAAAGAAACAAAAAAAATCACTAAATGCAATTGATCTGAAGAATACATACATTTATGCCTTTTTTTGTTCAACAGAAGGTAAAAATACCTTTTTTATACAGTGTAATTAATGTTTAAGTGGCATAGTGTCCATCACCTTGTTTCCTATGTGGATATCCCTGCCACTGTATTCTTAAGCCTAAATGTAATAACTTTTGCAATGACTGCTCACAGGCCTCTCTAATGTGCCACAGAGAATGAAATTTACTTTTGCACATTTTGTGAACGAAGATAAAACCCCATCCTTTTCAAAGTTCAGTCACTGGGCTCTAGCAGGGTGCTTTGGAGGAGTTCTGTTTCAAAAGAATGTTACAAAAAATGTGAAAGCTTCTACACTGGCATGACATGAGAAGACCCTACAGAAATTGAAATGCCAGACTAGTGAGCTGGAATTTGCCTGCGTTGCTAGCTGGGAAGGGAGCAGGGGGAAGAACAGTACACATTCCTACTGCAGAACGAAAAACCTGGTTGTGACTCAGACAGGGGAGAATTTTTTCCAAGAACAGTTCATCCTAGTGAAACTAAGACACTCGGGTCATGTTGCCAAGGTCATTGACTTTTTTGTTTATCTGATCCTTGAAGGGAAGTTACCAAGTTAAAAGTCATGGGCTCTATCCTCCACAAGGCAAACTGTTGCACTCCACTGAAGGCAATTAATGAATGGCACTATGGATTTCATGCTGTTTGTTAGGAGGGCCTTTCTCATGTTATTTCAGTTTTGTATTATGTACAGTTTTCATAATCTTTTCATGGTTGTTTTCGTACTTTTCATGGTCTGGCTTTCCTATATGTAATCCTATAGCTTCATGGTTGCCAACAGAATAGTGGAATGAAAACTTGCTTGAAATCAAAAACAGTGTAATGAACATGCTGCATTAGTGTCTAAAGCAACACTGGACCATAACTTCTTGCCACTTGCTATCTCCTACCTTCTCCATTCCCAATCAGCTCTTCTTAAATGTCTGCCTTTTTCCTGCTTACATATACCCTTCCATAAAAAGCAGCTGTCTAAGCCTCACAATTAAGCATTTCATTTATTAAATGTTGAGCCCATGACCTCCCTATAGAAAAAGCTGCACAAAACCCATCATCATTGCTTTTAGAAAGGGCAACTCCTTGCTGGAGGCAAGAATTTGAAAATAACTTCTTGCTCTAGATAGTGCCATTTTTATTATCTCAATGTGATGAGTTCCATCCATAGTTTGAAAACGGTGGGATTTAACTCTAGTGCAGTATCAGTGCTAAGCTCTTCTTAGTTGTTTTCTGAGTGGACAAGCACTCCTTGTTGGCCAGTAAGGGAGGTACAAAAAGAGTCCCAGATTCACTGGGTGTAAATTAGACCAAAGGCCAGCATTTCGTTCTCCCTATTGCTTCAGCATTTTGCAGGCATATAGTGAGCCAACAGGCCAGATTCAGCAGAGTCCTGGGATCAGAAGTTATTTAACTTTTCAGTAAAAGCAGTGATCCTCACACATGCAGACAGGTGGGGTTTTAAGAGCAGCATCTCTCTCTGACAAGAGTTCTCTATTTGTACCTTTTGTCTTTAATCACATATCCAAACTGTGAACTTGAGAGGGCATGTTTTCTCTCTGCTGTGACCAGGGTATGCAGGGACCTATTTCTCACTTGAAACTTGTGGATGACATTGATATAATGCTATTAGTAAAATATTAAATGGCTGTCAATACGGAGTAACCTCCTCTGCAATTGTCTGTCTGACTAGATCTGTGAAATCTGATATCTCTTTTATGAGGTTCTCTGGAAGTGTAATCCTCCCATAGGGGACCCTGATATATAGTGACACTACAGAGTGCCAACAATACAAACATATTCCATGTTATAAACAGATGAAAAGAATGATTATTCTCAGTATAATTCTCTGTATATTCTCTGTAAGATAAATGACTCAGTATCTTTGAGTCATTTATCTTACAGAGTGCAGTGTGATAGTTACTGGCAATACTCCTCAAGGAAAATTTTTATGTAGGTTATCACTTCATCTTCTAGTTAAGAATAGGGTCCAGATTTCCTCAGCCACATAAAGCCAGTCAGTCAGAAGCCACTGTCATTTTATGTCTGACCTCAGCATTGCTTAACAAAACATTTTCCTGTTTTGAAAAACACTTGTCTACTCAAAGTGCAAGCAGAGACCCTGGTAGTCCCTTCAAGCAGCCTCACTATGAAAAGAATACTCAAGAGAAAAGTACTGAAGGTTCAATAACAAACATATTTAGAAAACAGTAACTAATCAGATGGGAAATCACATATTTCAGCACGTTACTCTATGCAAGATTTTTTGTTACAGAAGAATTACTAAATCAAACTGTTGATTATTAAGAGAAAGACTTCTTTTATTACTAAACGTTCTCCTTAATAAAATTACATATAAGATCTGC
This sequence comes from Aleadryas rufinucha, assembly GCA_013397815.1. Taxonomy (NCBI): domain Eukaryota; kingdom Metazoa; phylum Chordata; class Aves; order Passeriformes; genus Aleadryas; species Aleadryas rufinucha. The sequence continues at coordinate 114,254 of VZTH01005502.1, forward strand.
ACAAAATACAAACATTTTCAGACTTCTTTGTCTACAAACAGCCTCTGCATATCCCTAAAAAATTCAATAAATTCTTGTCCGAATTTATTAGAAGACCATGTCCATTAAGCAGTCAATTTTTGTTGTTCCCCTGAGAGACTGCTTGCGGCAAATTTTACTGTATTTCCTTCCCTCCTGGTATTGACTTATAATAAAAGAAAAACATTTTTTTTCTCTGTTTAATGCATTTTCCAAAATTACATCAGTATCCATCCACTTCAAACAATTTCTAACAAAGGCCTGGTCCAGCTGGGTAAACAAAATGATTTTACATATATTTCATTGTGCATTTTTTAACATTTTTATTGTGAAATATTAAAGCAACTCTTCTTGCAGCTACTCAGATAAGTAATGATTTACATATTTAAGCTGAGGTGTAGGTACTTTTACTATCACAGTGAAAGTTAAGAAAAACATCCCAGTATAATGAACTTGCAACCTCACATGAAAATATGGCATTAGTACACAGCAAGGATATCTCTGGAACAATAAATACTGACTGAAAAAAAAAATAAACTTCTCATGCTGATACACCTGTCATAAAGATGAGAAGCATAAGATATCTGAGCTTGTTTTCCTTTTCAGCAGATTAAACACAGATCATTACTAAAGTTGATGGACACATTTCCTGAGTGCAAAACTATTCCCAAGCAAGTAGCAACACAGGCCGCCTACCCAGTGCCCCCTAAGATAAAACTGTTTTCATCCCCAGCTGTTGAGGGCACGCACTTTGACTATGCTTAGAATGAAGCTTTAAGCATAAACTTTTGTGTTTTGTTTTTTTTAATTAAAAACACTAAATCCAAGGAAACAAACCCAGTATGAGCCATTCTTCTTTCTTTGGTGCTTTAAGAAGATTTTCTTTAAAGCTGCATTGGATTCCATTTGATGTTAAGGAAGGGAAAGCCTATTCCTGAGGACAAGCTGAGTGGCAGGGTGGGCATGGGAAGAATGCTGCTGTTTATGGATAAGTTTCAGCATCTCTGGTTCTTTTCTTTTTTTTTCTTTTCTCTTGGTTTTTTTTTAAGGATGTAAAAATAGCTGAAAATTAAGTGACAATAAAGAGGAGATTTGAGTTACTACTTAACCCTGAAATATTCTTCAAATCCAGCCTTTGCTTACATTATCATGATCTCAGTGGAGTTAGATTTTCTTGTGATGTTCTGCTATTGACTAGAGAAAATTTAAGAAAAGGGACTCTTCCTGTACTAATTTTTAGACTGATGAGTACTCATAGCTCACTGCCAGAGTTATCCTGACTGCAGTGTCTCACCACAGAAAGTCCATGGAGTTTTTTGAATGCTGCAATGTACATCAGTAATTACTTGTTATATGAGGTACCAGTTAAACGTGTGTTTTCTTTATGTCAAGGTTTCATTTTTCCCCAGTGACATGTATTTTAGAGCATCAGAGAAACTGGTGGCTGTGTGGCTGATTCACAAGTTTGTGGCACAGGAATTTTGGGTCTTGCTCCAGGGTGGTCTTCCTGTATAATCTTTACAGTCAAGGGTCATTCCTTGTCTAATGACAACTGCGACCTCTGCATGCCACCATAACACAGTCATGCATTGTGGTGGGTTAGCTCTGGCTAGCAGCCGAACTCCCACCCAGCTGCTCACCACCCCTCTCCAGCAGGATGGGAGAAAAAATAGGTTTAGAAAGTTCATGGGTTGAGATAAAGATAGGAGATTGCTTACCAGTTGCTGTCATGGGGAAAACATACTTGGGGAAAATAAATTTCTTTTATTTCCAATTAAAATAGATCCAAAGAGTGAGATACAAAGACAATCAGAGGAACCACTCTCCTACCCTCCATTCCAAGGCCTGCAGTGACTCCTTCACTCCTGACGTTGCTGACTCACCCTGAGTTGCACAGCAGGGGCTGCAGTAAGTACACAGCAGTTGTTTCTCTGCTGCTTTTTCCTCCTCACACTGTTCCCATGCTCCTGTGTGGGTCCTCTTCATGGACTCCAGTTCTTCAGGATAAATCTATCCTACCATGGGTTTTCCATGGTTCTTCAAGGAATTTCTGCTCTGCTGTGGAGGACCTCCTTCTGCTTGTCTGACCTTTGTTTTCACCCTGTTCTGCTTCTCACTCTTTTTGTTCTCTCCTTCTCTTTTTATGGCATTTTCTGCCCTTTTTAAAATAAGTGTTTCCAGACACACCAGAAAAACAGAAACTGAAGGGCTCAGCCATGTCCTGTGGTGGATCCATTGGAACTGGCTTGAGCAGCTGTGGCCAGCACGGGGCAGCCTCAGTCTCCCCTTGCAGAGACCACACCCAAACATTGCTGTGGACATGGTACCAATATAGAATATTGTACTTCCTAATTGTGCAAAGAAGTGTCTGCCATAATACTTGTTTTGTCATATCACTGTGTGCTGTGACATTATGCAAGGCAAAGTGACAAAAATTCGTGATTGGAATGTGGTATTAATGTTGAAGATTTGCAGAGATACCCTTTGTGTTCTTTTTTTCCCAGCAAATTTCATTTCTCTGCATCCGTCTCTCAGCTTCCAGAAAACATTACGGAATACATTACATCATAGATTGAACCAGGTGGGAAGATTAAACAGAAAGGAAATACTGTATCTACAGCAATTTAATCATCTAAACAAAGATTGTCAGCCAGTTGTCTGTCTGTGTGCTTGTGTAAAAGAAGAGAGGGATGAAAGAAAGGAAAATAGGGAGTGAGAGCATGAAGAGAAAGAACTTGGACATGAAGAAGGGGAACTCAAAGATACACACACTCTAGACATTATGAGGCATTTCAAACAGCTTCAGATGCAGTTATCTGTGGCAAAAAAACCCCCATGCATTGGTGCAGACTGAACTAGGCTTACAGAGCCAGAATGTTCACCTGCCTGTAACTTAGCCAGTAAATCTGCATCATACAAGATCCCTCTATTTTTCTGCTGGAGTGCCAAAGCTGGGAGGAACGTAGAGTTAAGATGAAAAGGGATTAATGGAGTAATAACAGCATTTTAGGCATGGAAAGTGATTTGTGGTGTCAGATCTTGGCAGAAAAAAGCAATCTGTTGAGGACAGTGATGATTAAAGCATATTTGATCCAAGCTCCTACAACACATCACAGAAAAATCAGCATCTGTTTAATATTACACCTATAACAAATTTTAAAGAAAGGAATTCTGAAGGTGACTACAGAAACCGCAGACTTTAAAAGAAGCTCTGAACTCTTAGAGTCTGTAATCCTTCCTGTATCAGTCCTTTAATATTAAATAGCCTGAGCTTTACACAAATTATGAGCAGTAAAATGCAGTGTATCCTATAGGCAAGAAAACAGACAAATCTGCAATTGAGAAACTTCTGAAAGTTAAAAATTACATACGCAATGTGAAGACATTGTGGCTGCACTGGATCCTGAAGTATGATGAAGTAAACAAGGAAATGCTTTCACATTTAATTGCCTTTTTGAAGCACTTTAATGTTTTCAGAGGAAGAGGTTTCCAGTTCTCATGTATTTGATTCTAGGAGATATTTATTTTTCCTAGTCTCCTTTCTTCTTGCCTTTTGAGAACTCAATATTTCTCAAAACAGGAGAAGAGCAAAAAACACCAACAGGAGGAAATGAGAAAAAGATATTTTTGAAAGAGAAAAAGAGGATTTGTGTAGCCAATATGTTTCAAGAATGGTGCTGTCCTAAAGAAACTTCTCTGACAGTTTCCTGCTGACCTGTCATTTGTATGGGGTCACTCAATGTATATATAAAATAAAGTCTCTCCCATTTTCAGTACTTATTGACACACAAGGAGAGATACCATGGATCAAGTACCAACTATTTTAATTCAGTTTTATAGAGTGCCTGCAGGTCAGGACAGGGTTAGATTGACTAAGCATTGAGATGATGCTGCTTTCATTCTTCTAGAGTAGGAAAAGACAATTCATATGGCTGTCAACCTTTTAAATTTCATAGCAATAGAGTTGCTATTTGTCTGTTTTGCCAGAATGTTTACAATCAAAATAATTTCTTTATTAAAATACAGTGATGGTTCCTTAGGTTGGATTTTTGTGCCTTCAACTCTTGCTGAAAACATAACATAGAAATAATATACATAGAAATAATTAAATTGCTGAGGAGTAGTTTTACTTAGCAACTGAATTACTGTCTATTTTATAGAATGATCATATAAGATTGGAAGGAGAGATCAAGGATCATCTGGCCCAACTTTCCTGGCAAAAGCACAGTGTAGATAAGATGACCCAGAACCTCATTCAGCCAAATTCCCCAATCATGTGGGGGAATTCATGGCTTTCCTGGGGAGATTAATCCAACGGTTTATAGTTCTCATTGTGAAAAACTTTCCTCTAGTGCCTAAACTGAATATCCCCAGGAGTAACTTGTACCCATTGCCCCTCATCTTGTCCATGTGACTCCTTGTGGAAAGGGAGTCTCAGTTTTCTTTGTAGCCACCCTTTAAATACTGGAACACGTTTATTAGGTTTTTCCTAAGTCTTTTCCCATTTGGCAGGCTTCCTGGTTCTTTGTGTCCCTTCTCTGGACTCTCTCCAGCCTATCCATGTCTCTTGTTTTGTATGGCAGGGGCCAAAACTGAACACAGTGTTCCAGGTGTAGCCTGACAAGTGCTGAGCAGAGTGAGATAATGACTCATCTATCTCTGCTGGTGGTGTCCTTGTTGATGCAGCCTGACATCCCCCTGGATTTCTCTGCCATAGCAGGACTGTTCAGTGAGCTGCTGTCCGAGGACATCCAGGTCCCCTTCCACAGAGCTGCTCCTTAGCTGGGTAGATCCTAGCCCCTGCTGCACTCATGGATTATGTTTTCCCATATGCCAAACCTTATACTTGTCTCTGTTGAACTCCATAAGGTTCTTGTTACCCCACTCTTCCAGCCTGTACAGATCTGGAGTGCTGTGTGAGGTTCTGGGTGCCACAATATAGAAAAGACATTGAGGTGTTTTAGGGAGTGCCCAAAGGAGGGCAACGAGGATGGTGAAGGAACTTGAGAGGAAGTCTTGTAAGGAGTGGGTGAGGTCATTTGGTCTGTTCAGCCTGGAGGAGACGGAGGGGAGACCTCACTGCAGTTACAACTTCCCCATGAGGGGAAGAGCAGGGGCAGGCACTGATCTCTTCTCTGTGGTGACAGTGACAGGACCTGAGGGAATGGCCTGAAATTGTGTCAGGGGAGGCTTAGGTTGGATATCAGGACGAGGCTTTTCACCCAGAGGGTGGCTGGGCACTGAACAGGCTCCCCAGGGCAGTGGTTACAGCACCAGCCTGACAGAGTTCAAGAGGTGTTTGGACAATACTCTCACATGGTGTGACTATTGGGGTATCCTGTGCAGGGCCAGGAGATGGACTTCAATGATCCTAATGGGTCCCTTCCAACTCAGCATATTCTATGATTTTATGATTCCTGCGGGGTGGCTCTTTCTTCCAAAGTGTCCACATCCCCACTCAGTTTAGAATCATCAGCAGACTTTATCAGGGTACACCTTATCCCATTTTCTGGGTGACTTACTGTCTTGGGGTGATTTTACAGAGCTATTAAAGAGAACACTGGGCCCAGTATTGATCCCTGGGGGAACCCACTTTGTGCCAAGCTTACGGTTCTAAAAGGAACTATTTGCCATCATCCTCTTGGTGCATTCACACAGTTCCCCACCCACCACATGGACCTCTTGTCTAGGCCATAACTTATCAGTCCTCCTCTAGGAGGAGGCTGTGGAAAACTCTATGATTTATTCATTTGCTTCAGATATGAAGTGACACCTACTTTAATAAAAACTGAGCATTTCATTTTTTCTGGTTTTCCTGGTTTTGTCTGGTTTACCTGTTTTTCCCTAAAGCAAGGAAAGAAGTGAAACTTAGCCATACATATACAGCATCATGTCCTGTCCTAAAATGAGTTTAAGAATGACAGCTATGTACAAGACTGTGTGCTCCAACATTTCTTTCTTCATATTGCTTGTTGGAGAATTTTCCCATCTCATCCTTGTAGATCCAGTGACTCATCCTTGTACATCTAGCTGAAACAGGTGTGTTTTTCTTCACAAATAATAGTTCAGCTTTACTTTGACTCTAAACTGCAATGATATTTGGGAATGATATTCGGGAATGATATTCTCTTCCTGTTAAATTAGGCAGTCAACTAAAGTAACTAGTGCTTTTGTTTGTATTTTGGAAGTGGTTCATACTGACTAAAAGTCTGGAATGGCAGAGCCACCAGCTGTGGCACCCTTCACTGTCAAATTGTGGGAATCACAGTAGTACAAAACAATGGAAGAATCATGCCCATTAAGCTGGGATGAAGTTGATAGAGGCTGATAGAATGGCTTAACAGAGATGCACACTTGGAGTGTGCTCTTGCAAAGAGTAGCCAGAGGAAAAAGAACTGATGGAAAAAATAAAATATGCAATACCTTATGCCCCCCAAAAGATGAACAGTTCAGAGCAAATTTGTATTTCAGATAACCACAACTGAGCCAGGAGCATAGAATCATCTTGATGAGAAATCACAGACCTTCAGATTGGCTGGAGCTCCAAAAAAATCTTGGTAACATTTACAGGTATAATTAAAGCTTTATATAGAGTTTTGTTTGGTTTCAACTATATAAAAATTCTTCAATTTAATTTAGACTGGGGACATTTCAAGATGTAATTGTTTTAAAGACACTCGTCTTCTAACTTATTAATTTGAATTGAATAATTTGTATAGGTGAAGACTAAGTGAAAGCCTTGCAAAATTCTGTTTGTCTGCTTATACGTGATAAGTAATTTATTATTACACACGTTATTTTTATGTGAAAATAAGTTATAAATATTTTTTCCATCAATGAGTATGATGCAAGTATAAAGGGGAATTTATGTGGGTGTAGTTACTCATTCACATTATCACTCGGCTTTTATGCCAAGGCTAACATCCTTTCTTTCTTGAACACTTCTAGACATATAATGGTTGCAAGTTATTTAAACCCTAATTCTCCCCTCAGCTCATGTAACATGCTGTACCTTGAACAACACAGCACTTCCTATCTTTGTGCTGGGCAACAGGGTTAGTTAGTCTAAAAGAAGGCTGTCACCCACAGAGCTATTATCACCATATAGTGCAGTATTTTCTAGCAGCATACTTCCACAGAGCTGGAGAGAGCTGACCATATGTTGTCTGCCTTCTTCTGGACTACATTTAAGATACTGCTTCCCACCTATTCTCTTGTATTGTTTTATCTAATCTTCAGCTCTCTGTTTAAAATCGCTTTGCATTTATGGTTTCTTAAATACATTTAAAACACTTTTTAACAGAAAAGTATTTGCACTCTTCAATCTCTAGTGGGCTTTCTGTTCTTAAATAAATCATACCACTTAGAAATGAGTCTAGAGTACAAAATTCTGTTATGAATATATTTTAAAAGTATATTGAAAATCTCTGCCTGAATATTAATTTGGTGCTACAATTTGAAAAATCAAATTAGTTGCTGTTACACACACGTGTGGCTCTGGAGCTATGAGGAGAGTAGCAAAAATCATTCCTGAAAGATGAAGGAGTCCAGGAAGGCTGGGTGTGCTTCAAAAAGGAACTGTTAAATGCTCAGGAGCAGGCTGTCCAAATGTGTAGAAAAACAAGTTGTGGGGGTAAAAAGACCAGCTTGGTAAAACAGAGAAGTTAGGCTAGCACTTAGGGGAAAAAGAGAATCTACCATGTCTGGAAGGGGGGTCAGATAGCTTGGGAGAACTATAAGGATGTCCTGAGGTCATATAAGGAGAAGATTAGAAGGGCCAACACTCAACTAGAATTTGATTTGGCAGCTACAGTTAAAGATAACAAAAAAGTTTCTATAAATACATTAGCAGAAAAGGAGGCTCAAGGAGAGTCTCCATCATTTGTTGATAGAGAGAGCACTGTAGTGACAGGGGATGAGGAAAAGGCAAAGGTGCTTAATGCCTTCTTTGCCTCAACCTTTAATATCAGAACCAGTTGTCCTCAAGATACCCAGCTCCCTGAGATGGAAATTGGTGGTGGGGAGATCAGGGAAGCCTCCACAATCCAGGATGAGATAGCAAGTGACCTGCTGTGCCTCCTGGAAGGAGGTTGTGGTGAGGTGGGGATCAGTCTTTCATACCATGCCTGCAGTGAGAGCACCAGAAGAAATGGCCTTAAACTGAGACAAGGGAGATTCAGATTAAATATCAGAGAAAATCTTTCCCTGTTAAGGTGGTCAGGCACTGGAATAGGTTTCCCAGGGAGGTGGTGGAGTCTCCACCCCTGAAGGCGTTTTAGAGGATCTGGTGCTGGGTGTACTCCTGGACAAACATGAAGCTTACTAAAGGAAAGACAAAGTAACACATACCTTTCTAACCATTTCCATGCATTAGGTCTCCTTAAGAGTCATGTTGTTTGTCATGGATTTGGATTGTTCTGAAGTATGTAGACACATAACAAATAATCTGCATGTAACCACTGCTGGAATAGTTCTTTATTTTCAATTTAAACTACAAGACTCTCTCACCTTGAACTCAAAGACACTGGTGTGCCTTAGATAACCACTCCCTCTATGCGGCACATGATATAGCCTCTTTTGTACTCTGGCTGTGGATCTACCTGGAGCAACATGGGGTATGATGCCTTGTGGCTAGTATGCTAATAGTCACTGTGTATATTTAGCTGTAGGACAACCAAGAGCTCTAACCCCTTTTAGTGTTACCATGTTTTATAAAAGCCAGATTCCAGGATGTGGACATTTCCACTGAAACCTACTAGAATGTCTGTTAAATCTGGCAGACAGATTATTTTGGGAGCACTATGAAGTTATTTTAGACAAATTCTTTAGTCTAAACTGCCAGTTTAAAGTCACATCCCATCAGAAGTTAAAGACTCTTCTTACTCCTGGGAGGTCTTGGAACCACCAACATACCTCCTGGACAGTTTGGGATCTGAATGGAATTATCTTCAAATGTAGATTAATAAATAACATAGCTAAAGGAAAAGTGAAGTTTCAAGAATGTCCCAATATTTTGGCTTTCACAATAACACTGCATCTGCATGTTGGTGAGAGTGTAAGAATTTGTGAGATCCAAAACTGCTTAAATAATTGTAGATCTTCATGCAGGTTTTCTAACAGAGCAAATAACTGGGGATTCAATAAATTAAAAATGCTGATTTTGCATTATAAAACACAAGGTCTTGTCATTCAAAGAAGGAAGATCTGGGATGACTCCCTACTATATCTCAGTTACACCCCTAGGCTTGCTGATGTGACCCGTATGAAGCTGCCCTTGCAAGACACCTGGCTTGCTCACTGTCACACTTCCATGGCTGGGAGAGTCTTCCCTCAGGCGTGGGCCTTCAAAGTCTCTTTTACTACTTCAGCACTCTCATTTCACAGAAACAGGAGAGCAGGTAAGAGAATAAGTTTCTAAATGAAATGTACTGTACATTTTATATATGTATACATGCATGCATAAAATACACACACACACACAAAAGAAATATGTGTATAAATAAGATAGCATTGTGCCCTCTACATTACTCAGAATTAGTAAGTTTGATGCCGTAGGTAATTACTCACAAGGTAATTATATGCTAGTGAAAAAAACATTTTGGTGAAAACTTGGCAATGTCATATTTTTGGGTAATGAAAAAATATCTCCCTATTCCCCTTCTCTGCACCAGTCATGACTTTTAATCCCTATTGCTCCTCTGAAAACATCAGCTTTTTTCTCTATGAAATGAAAAGTCCTATTCTAAGGAACAACCTCATCAAATTAAAACGTAGGAAACTTAATATCAAGAAAAATTATGTACTGCAAGAGTTGTGAAACACTTGAACAGGTCCAGAAAGCAAGTGGGATCTTCATCCCTGGAGATACTCAGAACCTGCCTGGGCACTGACCTGAGCAATCTGCTGAAACTGGGCTTCATGTGTTTCAAGAAGAAACATACACCACTGCTCTCTGAGGAATCTCTACCTGTAATGATCCATTATCTCACAACAGCTTCCTTTTGTTGCAAGTATTTAAGGCAGGATGTTACCAAAAGCTTTTTTTAGGAAAAAATTCAATAATTGCGTGTATGGCCCTAAGTAGGCATTGCAGACAGGTGCTGCAGCAGCACAGGGAGCAAAGAGCTCACAGGTGTGATTCCAGCGAAGCCTCTTAGCCTGGTACCTGCACACTGATGAGGAATCGTTTGTGCTACCTAAAAAAGTGTGTTCATGACTGATACCTTTGACTGGCAAAGGCAAAAAATCTGTCCAAGGAGTGCTTAATGTTCTCAGGAAACCCATTTTAGATATATTAAACCTGAAAATTACCAGAGGAAACCAGGAGAGGGCAATGAGCACACAGAATATTGCTGATAGCTAGCAAGGCCGAAGTTACTGAATAGTATGCCATTTTTTTCTTTTTTACCAAGGGATAAATATTTATTTGCAGCATCACTGGCTCTGAAGAAGCTGCAGTTCTGGGGTTAAATATTACTGCACTGCACACAATAGGTCTAAGGGTCTCTCAAAACAAAACAAAGGTTTCCTCATCCATCTTGCTAAAATAAAAAACAGTTCAGAATTGCTACTGAGAATTTCCTCTTGTGCTAAATGGAAGAATGCGTTTAACTGGAAAAATTCCCGGAATTAATGCCACAGAAATTTGCATTAGAAAACAACAAAAAAACTCCACCCCAACAATCAGCATTTAGAAGTGGAAAACCCATTGAAAAATATCTGTTCTAAGAAATTGCTTTCACAACAGTCTTCACATGAATGCAATCTTAAGTTGTTTCTTTCCCAGCATATATTCTTTTTAAGAAACCTATTTAGTTCCTTTTAGTCTCTTTCATGAGGTTTAACTTCTGATGAACTCTGAAAAATCTGTGTGTTCATTAACAAAAGGAGGACAGCATTTGTTTGGTTTCCCCAGAAAAATAATGCTTGCTGCTCTATGTGTTGCTGTTAAGTCCACTGCAGACATAAACAACAATAAATTGTCCTGCTGGATTGAGGCATATAATTTTCTTAGTTTTCTTTAACAGGATACTCCCTTTAAGAAGACAGGGTAACTGTTAACTTCAAAGATGCTGCAATAAAAAAAGAAAAAAAAAAGAAAGAAGTTGCCTCAGCAGAAACAAAAATAACTCTCTCCAAAAGCAAATGAATAAGGTACATCATTATTCTCAGGTATAAACGAGTGCAGGGGTTTAAACTGGAGGTTTTTTATAGATGAAGTGGAAATATATTCCATCAAAAAAAAAAATTCTTCAGAAGCTCGAGTCCTGATTTTTTATTTTTCAACCTTAGTAATTTAGGTGGCATGTGTTGGATTCTGTTTTTGTCCTAAAGGTATTGGTTTAATATTTTATAACACAATATTTAAAGTCTTGAGGAATGCAGAATACTTTCAGTATCCACGGGAGCAAACAAACACATATTGCCTGCATACCTGATAGTCTAGTGGTTTACTGCAGTGAGAAACTGCCCACCACATTTTATGGTTTCACCTCAGTGCCTAGTTTTTATGGGTTCAAATGAGTTGAGTTCATGCCTCTCCAGGATATTGTTTTCTCACACTTAACCTACACAATTTGCTCACTGCTTGGAACATCCTTCTGACATTTTAAATACCTGTTTATAAAAACATGATTTCATGGGATATGAATAACAATGTGACCATTTTTTTGGTCACAGAAAATGACTGAATTAAATCTTATATTCTTCAAGAGGTCAAAATTTATTGTTTATGAGAGAATTACTTTTACAATTGGGGTGCTGCCACAGGGAGAAAAATAAAAATGAAGGCAAATTTGTCTCAACATTAGTTTAAAACCTAGAGATAAGAGATGCTCTCCAGATGCTATACAGCCACCAGGGATTCAAGAGAACAGGAAGGAATGTACCAGCAATCTCTATTTTTATTTGCAGGCTTTTTGGGAGAATTACTTTTCAGTAAGGGTTTCATCACACAGAGGTGGAGGTGCAGCAGACAGTCCTGGGTGCACCGGACTCAGTGGGACTGGGCAGGGAAGACAGGACTTCCTGGGCCACACTAACTGCAGTAGGAATCTCTCCCTTGTTTCTGGCCTCTGTTTGCTATCTTTTGACCCCAGAGAAAGGAACCTGGCCAGTTTCTGCAGGTATGGGATATAGTTTACCTGATTATAAACTACCTGACTTAGTTTATCTTTTAAACCTGAACAAAAGCTGTAAATCATGTTGTAAGACTGAGTATGTGGAGCCCTGTGGTACCCCAGTACCAGGCTTTTTTCGAGAAGTCCCTCCACCCAGTATGCCTTTTGACTACAATGTGGATCCTAAATGTAGTTTTATAAACTCCAGCTATGATCATGTGTTCTGAATATAAATTTTGAATGGTGAAGGAATCTGAATTTTTCAAGCAATGTAGTACTTATTCTGATCCCAGTGTTCAGCAAGCAAAAGCCATGTAACAAAAGAGAAGACTTAGCAATTTCTCCTAATTAATGTGTTTGATGACTCCTTGGGAAAAAGACATCAGACTGTCTTCAGGTGCATGGATACAAAAACTTCCCAAAATGCTTCTGGGGGGTAAGTGGATCTCTTCCTCCCTGCTGACACTTACTAGTGGTTTTCTCAGCCCAGTAGCACTCCATCATTTGGCAGGAAGAATGCGAAGTTAGATAAATACATTTTCAGCACACCAGAGGCTGCATCCAAAACTGCTCCTTTACAGAAACTTGCCCCTTTCTCAGTTAGAAACCCAGGGAAGGACAGTCATTCCAAAGGCCAGATAATAGCAGAGGTCATTTCAGAAGGTGTTTCAAAGCTGCTTCAGTTCTTCAGCACAACCCTGATCCTCCCTCATGAAGCAAGCAGCCAGGACAGAAAAGTGAGGGACCTCATAAAGATGAGTGAACAAGAACAGTAGACAAAACTTTGTTTTCTTTTTCTTAGTTTTCTAGTCAATACTTTTCATAGTTAAAACATTTTCATTCATGCTTGTGTTAACAGATGTTTTCTTAGTACAGGTGCTGTCCTAAATGACAGCTTCAGTGGAGGTGTTCAAATTAGAAACAAGGCATCTTTTTTGTTTGTTTGTTTTCTTTTGTAGGGAAGGGAAAAAAGTATTGCATCACCCACTTTGGGATGTGGTATGTTCTCTGTCATTTGACCTCTTTAATCCAAGACTGTCTTTCTAAAAAAGATATCTTAGCTTAGAGACTAATTATGATCTTTATGCAGAAATTACTGGGTGAAATTCCATTGCCTGTGTTATGCATAACATCAGACTGTACAGGTCCCTCTTGGCTTTAAAATTCTGTAAATCCAAATTCTAACACATATAATCTTGCTTACAGATTTCCCCAGGGATTTCTATAAAAGAATGTTTTGTTTTCTTTCTGTCCAACACTGCTCATTTACGCTACTGCAACAGCGTTAACATGCTCTTCCTCAGTGTTGTGCAAAGATCAGTCATGGGAGAGATTTCTATAATATGCTTTTGAATCTTTCATGACATTATGCAAACCAAAGTTGCTTCTTGCTGTTTTTCAATCTTTGGCAAATACTAACCTGCAAGGACAGTGCAGTAATGATGGAAAGGCAAGTAGTAGTTAGAGAAATACAGTACCTTGCCCTTCTTAACTCAGGACTTTTAGATGCGACTGAGACTCTGGATCGACTTCTTATACATTCAAACTTAAACTTTAATTAACCAAAGTTTTGCAACAGAACTGTGCTAGTAACTGTTATAATTTTAATTAGAAGAAAAATCTGTAGTCAGACCTACAATAAATAGTTTTGGGCACCACTATATAAGAAAGACATTGAGCTATTAGAGAGTGCCCAAAGGAGGGCCACAAGGGTGGTGAAGGGCCCTGAGGGGAAGCTGTATGAGGAGTGGCTGAGGTCATTTGGTCTGTTCAGCCTGGAGAAGAGGAGACTGCAGTTCTGCATCTTCCTTGTGAGGGGAAGGAAGAAAGGCAGGCACTGGTCTCTTCTCTGTGGTGACAGTGACAGGACCTGAGGGAATGGCCTGAAATTGTGTCAGGGGAGGTTTAGGCTGGATATCAGGAATAGGTTTTTCACCCAGAGGGTGGTTGGGCACTGAACAGGCTCCCCAGGGAAATGATCACAGCACCAGCCTGACAGAGGTCAAGAAACATTTGGTCAATGCTCCCAGGCACATGGTGTGACTCTTGGGGTGTCCTGTGCAGGGCCAGGAGTTGGGCTTGGTGATCCTAATGGGTCCCTTCCAACTCAGTATATTCTATGATTTTATGATTCTCTGAAATAAATGTGTACACCACCTGAAGGAATTTTTGTTCTTTAAAAAGTCTATCACAGGACACATAAAAATGTGTTAAATGTTCTACTCTCAGCTGCAAAATCTCACTCTGGTGTAACTCAATTAATTTTCACGAGAGTTGTTCACTAGAACTCAGTATTATCCACAAAACTTTTAAAGGGAATCCAGACATACGGTATTCCTTTCATGTCTGTGGGGGAAACATCTGCTTCTGGAACCATTCAGCAAACTTTATTCTCCTCAAGCAGCATCTTTGCTTCTTAGACTTTCCAATACTTAATCAGGTTCTGTCTTGCTACATGGTCTCTTCTGCTGATATGATTCGTACAGCAGCCCTATAGCAGTTTCTGTAGTCTCTGCTCATCACTCCTCAAGAGGTCCATGACAGTGAGTAAAACAATGCCACTAAGTCAAGATTTTTGTATTCGTTATTGATTCCTTGCAACTCTTTGGAAAAACTCTTTCCGGCTTTCCGAACAACAACTTCACTGAAGCAGGCACAGAAACTTCCACTTGGAAAAGCAGAAAACCTCAGAGCAGGCACATCTCCCTACAGCCCTCTCAGACTGTTGTGCTGGAAGGTGTAGTCTGTCATACTACGACTGGTAAGACACCCCATGCTGCAGAACAGCTGCCCCCCCTTCCTGAGCTCCCCATAACAAAGGATGGAGGTGATCAGAAGTATAAAATCTCCTGAAGGTTAGCAAAGTATGTGGGTTTTTTTGATGGTCTGTGTAGATCCAGGAATTTGATTGTGTTCCAGCTATGCAAGGAAAGTGTACTTGTACCTAGAGACAATGTTAGGTAGATAGATGCATACAGAAAGTTTTGTTAAACAAGGGCAAGTACAGAAAGAAATTACCATTGTAAAACTAGACCAAAAGAAAAAGCACCATGGGTCTAACTGTAGATTTACTGGGGAGGATAAGTAAGGGGTTTAATTGTTCCTGGTTTTCCCCATCTCATGTCCTCACATCATGCTTCCATGTCACCAAACAAATAACTCATATATGCCTAGTCACTGTGTGAAGCCACAGCTTTTCTCCAGTGCTTCCCATGCTACAGAGAAGTCAGTGTGGCACCAGAGTGAAGACTGCTGTCTGTGCACTGCCTCAGCCCATTGCCTGCCCTTTCGTGGGCCCGATTAGCAGTGTCAGCCCAGTGCCTCACCTGAGGCTATCATACCACCCAGACATAACGCAGGGAGACAAGTCAGCTGGAGAGATGGAGAAGGGGCTTTGCTTTCCCAGTTAAAAGCAGGAGCCACCTGTCACTACAGTGTAGAGCTGAATGTACACACTTTTGTATAAAGTACCTCTTTTCACAGAAATTTCTGTGTGACTACATGACATCAGATGTTGAGATAATCTTGAATGCTTTGAAATTACACACATAAGAGCAGTTTAAATCAATTAGTGTGTGAGGCTTGAAATCATCTTGGCCTATCATGACAGGTTCTGAGCTTGCCCACAAAGAATGGTCTTTGATTAAGAGCTGCTTGAGTCTGTTCACTGGAAGGGAAAAAAGTATTTAACATCAACTTTATTTCAGCTCATTAAAGTTAAACAAGTTCTTTCTAAGTATACACTTTTGTTCTACTTTTAGTTGGTAAAGCAAATATTACAGTAATTGCCCTAGTATACCTTCAACATATTTTTATAAACATTCCTTTCAAGCTAACTGCATGACATAGTGTTTTACTTCAAATAATTTCCCCAATCACTGAGAATATCTAAAGTGAAATCTGATAATTACGTGTGGATAAAAATAGGGAGTAGATTAGGAATGTATTCAAAAAGGATCTACTATAAAGCAGAATAGTAAAAGAGTTCATAATATTGGTATGTAAGACAAAATATTATGATGAAATTTAGACCAAAGGGAAAACCACCATGGGTGTTTTATTTGAGTCAGAATTGCTGAGTGTCAACTCTGTTCAATAACACACACAGCTGCATGAGGGTTTTCACATGTTCTAAATGTCGCATTTGTTCAATGCAGCATTCTGTATTCAGGGCTGCTCTTCATATTGCAGCAGTGGCCAAAAGTAATAGCCAGACTCAGTGCCCTACTGTGAGCATCACTGAGCTGAAGGAAGCCATGGTCCCTGCCCTGGGGAGCTTACAACTGACTTGAGAAAGGATGTAACAATTGGAAAAAAACAAGAGTGGCGAGGAGGAAAGATAACAGAACCGAGATCCTGTACTTGATAGGATGAGAATCTGAACAACAAACAATTTCTCAATAGGTTTAGTGTTCTCTTCATCTTATGAGGAAGGTAAACAAATAAAGTCAGTTTTTCCCAAGACTTATTCAATTAGATACTACTTATTTCAATCTTCCTAAAATAGTTTAATTAGTTATGCCTAGACAAAAAGTGCCTAGAAGCCAAAAAATGTTCACCAGTCCAGACCATGGCTTCAGGCAAACTGCCATTATCTCTACTATTATATGTAAGCTGGTTTGTTTCAGGATTGGAAATATGTCTATTTTCACAGAAACATAGAATGGTTTAGATTGGAGGGGGCCTTCAAAGATCATCTAGTTACAGCTGCCCTGATATGGGCAGGGACACCTTCACTGGACCAGGATTCTCCAAGCCCATCCAGTCTGGCCTTGAACCCTTCCAGCAATGGGACACCCACAGCTTCTCTGGGCAACCTCTTTCCATGTCTCACCATCAGCATTGTAAAAAAATTTCTTGCTTGTATCTAACCTTACTCTACCTGCTTTCAGTTTAAAAATCTTCCTCCTCGTTCTGTCACTACATGCTTCAGTAAAAAGTCTCCCTCCATCTTTATTATAAGCCACCTCTATAGACTCAAAGGCTGCTACATGGTCTCCCTGGAGCCTTCTGTTCTCTCAGGCTGAACAACCCCAACTCTCTCAGCCTGTCTTCATAAGCAGGTCCTCCAACCCTCTGATCATTTTTGTGGCCTGTTGCAACAGGTCCATGTTTTTCTTGTGCTGAGGACCCCAGAGCTGGACAGGTACTCTAGGTGAGATCTCCAAAGAACAGAGTGGAGGAGCAGAATTGCCCAGGACCCAGGTGGCTTTCTGGGCTGGAAGTGCATGTTGTACCCCTTCTCTCTGGCAAGGGAAACTGTACAACTCAGAAAACTTTCTGAGGGTGCATTCAGTCCTACTGTCTGTGTCATTAATAAAGATTTTGAGCACCAAATATGGACTCTTGAGGGACGCTTGTTACTGATCTCCATTTGGACACTGATCTGTTGATTGCAATTCTTTGGATTTTGCCCTTGGTGAAGCCATGTTGACTGCCTCTAATGAGCTCCCTGTCATCCACATGCCTTGACAGATCATCCAGGAGGATGCACCAGGTATGTTTATGTAATCCACACAGAAACCTTTTCCTGGGTTTATATACAAAACTTTCTGAACATAGCTGTTTGATAACCAAAATTGAACCAACAGGTGTTAACAATATCAAACATTTGCTTGCCAATACCATGCTAGGAACCAAGACTGAGTTGAAAATGTGAGCTATTTATTTTAGAAACATTCTGCCTCCTGATCAGGTATTTCCATTTTGACATCAGATACAGCAAAGCACTGCTGTAGCTATCGAGGAGGGATAGGTGCCTAAACAATACTCTTTTTCTTAGGAGCTTGGCTAATACAGCTCACAAGTCAGAACTTGCCTCTCTTATCGGAAGACCTTTGTCAGGTTTCTGTGTCCTGCTAGAAGCAGATCTCACTTTGGAGAAGTTGTACTAAACTGTTTCTATTCTACCCTCATTTCTTTTTGAATGCAGACTGCAAACTCTATTTCTAATGTCCTTGATACCTCTAAACATTCTTTCTAATGCAAAGGCACGGGGGGTTGGTTGTTTTTTACTGTGCACATATTCCCCAGTGAAAACTAAGTAGCAGACAATTAAAATCCTAGACAGAGGGATACAGGAGCTCCTCTGCCAGTTCGTTATTTACCATCATCAGTGTCCCATTTTTTATGCACTCACATTCACATTATGAAGGGCAATACTGATTGCTGTTTTAACTGAGCCTTGTCAGTATAACACCGCATTTTTTTCTAATGTCAATTTTGAAAATTCAGCTTGGGATTTGAAAGAGGGATTTTCTCTGCCATTTTTCCATCAGACATCGAAGTTTCACAAATAAAATTACCTGTCTCTGTGATGGCCATGCAAATGCAGGGATGGTTAGGAAGACAAGGATGCTATGAAAAAAACTATCGCATCTAGGTATTTAGGAGAATTTTTGATGAGATGCATAGTAAAATCATGTTCCAAAATTTCTGCTGACATCTTCTGCTCTTGTATTATGTTGGGCATTGTTCCTCTTTGTGAATGATTTACAGGGATTTATACCCTGCTGAAGATGGAAGGAAAATTACAGATTAGAAAGCTATCCATTTCTCTCCCTTTATACATAATGTTCATAATCTCAGCCTGGTGTATGTCTTGATTCAAAACTGATTGCTCTCTCAAGCCTTTCTCAGCTTGGACTTACTCAATGGGTTTTCTTGCTTTTGTGCAAAATATGCAGAAGGAAAGACTCGTTTTGGAGCACTGCCACAACAAAGATGTGCCTGTGTATAGAACTCCTCAGCTACTTTGTGTTTTTCACAGTAACCTCTTCTCAGTATCTGCAAGTTTCAATAAAATTAGGTGTTTGTGTCTGAGGCAGTGGACACTCCTTTAGCACGTGCTCAGCTTGTGGAGACAGTAAAGAACTGAACTCTCTGAGCAATAAAGCACTGTTTATACATACACTGTACTAATCTAATTTGAATTTTATTAGCCTTGCCAAATGAAGCTAACTCTAGTACCTATCACAGGTGTTAATGCACAGACAATGGGCTCTTTACTTTGAGTGTCTTGGATTTCTGTTCCTTTGTATGTGTCATCAGACAACGTGCGTACCATTGCAATGAATACTACATAGACAATGGTTAGGGAATCTTTCATTACAGATGCTGACGTATAAGACAAGAAAAAGCTATGGTGGATTTTCAAATTGCTGATTGAATTTGCAGTAACTGCACATTTATCTTTTTATCTCACATTTTTAGAAATCCTGCTTTTATAGAAATCTTGGAAGACAGAAAACAAACAGGAAAGTTAGAAAGAATATACAGAGTTGAAACACTATAAATTCAAGAAGTTAAAGGCTTTTTGCTTAATATTCACTATGCTCTTTTAAAACCTACATTCAAGAAAGAAACCATGTAACTGCATCCTGTGAAACCACTCATGTTCAGCTTCAGCAACACATCAATACTCTAGCCTTAAAAAATACTGCTATTAAAACCTCATTGCAAACCTCTGATTTAACAAAAAATCCATTGGTATCAGAAAGCTTTGTCTTCAGCCTTCACCACACAAGAAAAGAGCAACAGCAGTCTCAGGTCCTGTAGCTGCTTTTCCTGATCACGTTGTCAGATCTTGAAGAGATAGACAAGTACGATTAATTTACTTAATGTGGTGCAGGTATTTGCAATTCAGCAGTTCCACCTACGGACAAACTAGTATTGTAATGCAGATAGATAAACCTAAAATGTTAGGTAAGGGACAGGTGGCATTTTGACTGTTAATTTTGAACAGGGACATTACCTGCTAATTAAATTCTATTAATATTCTTTTTTCAACAAATTGATGAGTTCTTTGAATCAACAAAAATCTATTTGTTACTTTATAAATTAAGAGCAGGAAAAAAGTTTGAAAGTTTGTTTTTGCATTTTACTTATGGTAGTGGAAAGTTGCCTGATTAGAGACTTCAAAATCAGATATACAAAGGGTAGCTCAATTTAACTAGAAGACTAACTTTTGTAAAAATAATAACTGTCTGCTCCAAAGACTACTGATGTCAGAAAAAGTCTATAACCCTTGTCTCTAATTAAGTTGGTTTGTTAAAAAAAATCTTATTGCAGACCTGAATCTGAAAATGCTCAGTATTCTTAGTTTCTAATAAAGTTCACACACTGTAAAGAATACCTTAACATCTTAATTCCAATTATTAAGTGGAATTAATGATAATTAGGAACCTTTTAATCCAATGGACTTCCTAAATAAAGATACCTGAACCTTCTGTAAAATATGCTTCAGAAAAATCCACATTGTTCTGCTGTGCAACAAAATTCCACAAGTTTTAATATTTGAATGCAAAAAAAGGCAATTTATAAAAGGTATTATAAATAAGTACTACAAAGTAAGATAAATTTGAATAATCTAGTTGCAACTCAGTGTTCATGCAAACAGAAGAATCAGAGTAAGTTCTTTGCCCATTCAAGCATAAATCAGATGAGTACACTGAATTTTTCCCAGCTAGCAAAAGCTGAAACCAACCACTACTTTTCAAGATTTTTCTTGTAGTGACTCCTCAACAAACAACACTTCAACCCTAAATGAAAAAAAAATCAGTTTATAAATACATTTAACACATACTAAGTTTGTATAGTTTCCTATTAGGATTTTGCAAAATTATTTCTCTTTCTTGTTTCATGTGTGTGACTCTAGCTAAGCATACCAGTTTATGACTAAACAAAAGCACAAATTATCCAACCCATAACTACAGAACTGATATTTTAAAAATAATATTAAAAGTAACAAATAATGTGGTTGATGTAAACTGACATTTAAAATTGCTTCTCCTTTTCCACACTATCATACCTTCTTCATACACATATCAAATAGTAAGACTAAAGAACTTTAAAATGTCTGTCTTAGGACACGCACTAAGACATGCCAAATTCAAATAGCTTTGCTGTGTTTGGGGTATTTCTGTTGGTGAACAGGTTAATATCTTTCCATTTTCAAGATTCACAACTGAATTAACAGTTTAGCAGTAGTGTCCACATTAGGGTAACTCCAACTGCTACTCATGCCATTGAAGACATTTTTCTATTTGTAACATCTGAATGAGGACTGCAACAACCTTACAATTAAATTTAAATACAAGTTGCCATCTGATATCAGGTTTTGAGACATTACTGCAATTACTTACTGACATCTGCTTTAATTAGAATCATTTTTTTAGTGAAGGGAGATTTTATTTCTCAGTTGATATAGACTGTATTTATTTCTGTAGGTGGCAGAAATCAAAATTCCCAGTACAACAATTACCCAGGCATACCAGCCGTTCCAGACAAAAAAGAAAGGGGTAGGCAAATGCTTAAGTAACTAAATTAACTGTGATCAGTATCAGAACTGGACTTTACAAAGAAGCTGTATCAACCTCAAGAGAAAGTTTAATACCAGAGTGCTTGACAGTTTTTAGGGCAGTTTTAAAGCAGTCACAGTACCTGACTTGCTTGTGTGCCTTCTTAAAGTATTGCTGAAATCTTTGCCTCCACACCTCAGGTCACAGAGCTTTTTGATGGTCTATTCAGACTCATCATGTAAAAACCTGGCATAATCAGGCAACCTGCGGGGTTGAGGACCACCTCTTCTGTGGGTAGAGGACAGTAGTTTAATAAACATAGGCACCTAATGCTAAGTGAAGGACACGACTCTCTAGGGATGCTAATAGTGCTTTTCAGGCATTATGAACCCTAAATCAACTCACAAATGACACTTGTGCTATGGAAAAAATGGCAAACAGTGTGAATGGCTGATAGATGGGTGAGAATACCAGCCTCAAATATGCTTTCTTCAGTTCCATGAAAAACAGTAACTTAATAAGGCATAAGAAAAAATGGCTGGAATCCCACTGTGTGGAAACATTGTCTAATATCACACATTGGGCAACAACCTGCTGTTTGTAACATTAGTATGATTTAGAGGAAGATTAAAAAGACAGAAACCTCATTCCTTCAGTGTTGCATTTTCCCTATCTTCAACCTTTCCGTTTTACTCAGCCTTAGTCACTGATTGTTCCAGGCAAACCCTTAATAGGAGAATAATATTTTCAAAGCCACAATGAGAAAGATCACAGGGGATGAACAGCCTGCAAGTACAACGAATAAGAGAACCCAAACCCAGAACCAAGAGAACCACCTCTGCAGCAGACTGCGCAAACTAGCACATATAACCCACTGGTGGAAAGACACCGGTTGCTGTTCTGCTTGGGGACCCAGTCCTGCAGATGCTCCCCACCAGCCTGGTGCTGGCTAGCAATGGTAGCAAGCACCCGCTTGGCTGTTGGGTATGTTCTCAAGTAAGAAGACTTTGCTGTCTTTGGAGCACATCTGCCCTGTGCTCCTCAGTGCTCTCCAGACTGACCATTTTTATGGTTAGAGCAGGGCGAGCAAGCCTGGCGTGGCAAGCGCCTGGTGCTGGTCAGAGCCGATGATCCCCCTGTCCACAGGGGGACCTTCGACACACAGGGTGGCACCACTGATTTCAGGGTGGTGAAA
Organism: Aleadryas rufinucha; assembly: GCA_013397815.1. NCBI lineage: Eukaryota > Metazoa > Chordata > Aves > Passeriformes > Aleadryas > Aleadryas rufinucha. The sequence continues at coordinate 136,885 of VZTH01005502.1, forward strand.
GTACTTTAAAGATGAGCACTACAACTAGTAATCCTATAGCAGTCTAAATCAGCATTCACCATCCATCACAGCCTCAATGCGGGACCACATTTTGCTGGTTTTCAATTATTAAGTGTGCGCCATTTAAAGTAATATGCAATTGAAATAAACTACAGCACAACAAATGGCAGGAGAACTGTATCAAGAACATCGAAATCCAGTGGCAAATATCCACCTGGCCAGTAACATGTGGACTGTTAACCTGACGTGGGGAAGCTGGCAGCAGTCCGAGGTTGCCTTGAATCTGAGTAAGGTGAAAACCTCCAGCCCAGGCTGATCATCATTGACAGGATTCACTTAAATATCCTCACCACCAAACTTTTGGTGAAGGAGAACTTTTGTGTATTCTCCTCAATTCCTTTGCAAGGATTCATAAGCAAACAGCCCTTGGAAAAACACACCCAAAAGAAATTCGGGCTGAAATCCATGGACCTTAATTCATTTGCCTTGCTGGGTGATTGTGCTTATCAAAACACAGCCTTGATGAACTCTTGTAAAAGCAGGAAGGAAGGGAGAGGCTTTAGACCGCAGCCTGCTCCTCTTCCCCAGCATGGTTTTGGGGAGACACTACTCCAACTAGGTTTATTTGTTCTGGTGGCGGGGCTAAGCCTCTCCCATGTGAAATTTCACTTTTCAATGAAAACTTACTCCGGGAGGACCATCGCCAATATATTTCTCGTGTGACTCATATGCACAAAACCCAAAAGTCAATAGTCAAGAGTTTATTTGATGGAGGTTTTCTCCTAATTAAGAGGTCATTAAGGGGATCCGACTGTTAGTCAGCGCTGAGACGAAGGTCACCAGCAGCTGCTCCAGCCCGGGAGATTTGCCGGCCAGCACATTTTCCAGAAACATGTTTCCTCTCTCTCTCCAGCGGCCCCTTCCCCCTCCCCGCCACCCCGTTTCTAGTCTCTCCAGCGCTGATGAGCTAATAGCATTTTTCCTTTGCATACTTTGGCGCTGCCCCACAGCATACTCTGGCAGCCTCCGTGTGTCTGAGCGCGCCCGCCCGCCGCAGGCTCGGCACGGCTCGGCGCGGCTCGGGGCGCGGGGGGAGGCAGGGAGGCAAGGCAGGGAAAGAGGCAGGGAAGGAGGCAGGGAGGGAGGATGGGGAGCCCCCGCCGCCGCGCCGGGCCGAGCCGCCCCGTTCCCCCCGAGCCGCCCCC
>VZTH01005502.1:138646-154467 GCA_013397815.1 Aleadryas rufinucha
CGGGAAGATGTCATGGTAGGAGACGACCCCTACAACCCCTACAAGTACACGGACGATAACCCCTACTACAACTACTACGACACCTACGAGAGGCCCCGCCAGGGCAGCAGGTACAGACCCGGCTATGGCACCGGCTACTTCCAGTACGGTAAGAGCCCCCCTTTCCGCCCGTCCCGTCCCTCCCCTGCCGGCGGCCTCGGCCCCGTCTCACGACCCGCTTCGTCCGGGCACGCCGGTCTCAGCGGGATGCGCTGCGGGGGTCGCCGGCCCTGGTGGCCCTCGCTCGGGGCAAAACCCGACCGGGCAAGCGTTCGCCCGGCTCTCAGGCAGCGGGCAGCCCGCTCTCCGCGTCTGGGAGACGGGCGAGCTGCCGATAAGCCCACCGCGGGGTCCGGGCGTCGTGCTTGCGATGGGGTGTGTAGGACAAGCCCGAGCAAAGGGGCATGCGAGGTTAACGGAGGGCAGGGGTCCGTAGCAAAACGACGGCTCCTAACGACTGGGATGGTAGCCAAATATTTGCAAACGTGTCCTGGGTTGATCTTGCTGTTATGTGGTTGGTTTGATGAACTGCAGGTCTCCCTGACTTAGTCCCGGATCCCTATTACATCCAGGCGTCCACATATGTCCAGAGGATGTCCATGTATAACTTGAGATGTGCTGCCGAGGAGAACTGCTTGGCGAGGTAGGCTTCGTCCCAAGCTTTTGCCCGTTCTCTGTGGGTTGCTGTGTTCCTGTTTCCACCTGTGAACACGGTGAACAGTGGGGAAGGGTGAGGCTGGAGGGAGCAAGGAAACACGGCCCACTGTAACCTTCTTCCAAGTTTGTGGCAGATGGTGGAGCGTGCACATCAGAAAGCAATACTGCCATATTAGAGGGACAAGCTACAGATCTCCTGTACATGTTGTGAAAAATTGTATTACACATTTCTGTTGTCAGGCTCACTTGAACATTCCTGAATTTTATGAAATGGAGGCACCTAGAAAACCACTTCAATCTGTTGATTTTCATCTCCCTCCTCTACTCTCACAAGACCATATACTACTTCATTAAAAAAAATCCAAAGCAACCAAACAACAAAAACCCTATTCTTAACCAGCACAATTTACTATTAAGATTATAATAAGCTAATTGTTTCTGGGCCTATGCCTTGTAATGTCTCCTAAAACTAAAATCCCTCTGCAAAGTGTTTCAGAGTCTCTTAAGGGGTTGAAATAACAGCTTTGTTATGAAGTTAGGTGTTGTCCAGTTGGCAAGGAGGGATTTTTCCTGTTTTGTTTGGAAAGAAATCAACATGGCTGCTTTTAACCATTTTAACTTGTTTGATACCTTATCATGCAAAACAGATTTATTTATTTACCAGCATCATTAACTTATGTCAGACTGTTTCCAGGGTCATGCTTGGTCCTCACTTGCAGAAAAAAGAAAACATGACATAAGAAGCAGTATTTTTTATGCTAGCTTCACAGTGAAGACTCATTGAAGTGTTCTTTTTGGCTATTAGTTGATTAAAATATTCCAATAATTAAAAGACTGTAGATAATAGCTATGTAGAACAGGAAAATGCAGCGTGATTCATGTACATATTAATTTTTTTTTACAATAGAATCAAACATCTGCTGTGTGATCGTGCATACACAGGGAGACATTTTGGTTAACAATGCAACTAATGAAATTGTAGTTTTTGGTACCAGAGTAATTTTACAGCTAAGCAGTGATCTTCTTTATAGATGGAGTCAGTCAGTGGTCAAACTTCTGTTTATAAAATTAAAACCAGATCTGAGTTTTACTCAGGTCTTGGTCTAACATGAGGCATTTCCACACTATATGGAATTCCTGTGTGAATCTCCAATGCATGAGGAGATTTGGGCCCAAAATGATCTCTGCTGTGTTACTTCTGAGACAGTATAAAGTGTTTTTCAAAGTATTTCTTGTGTATGCTTATGGATTTTTTCTTTGTTTTATTTGTTTTGCATCACTGCAGTTCAGCTTATCGAGCAGATGTTAGAGACTATGATAATCGAGTGCTCCTGAGATTCCCCCAAAGGGTGAAAAATCAAGGCACGTCGGATTTTCTGCCCAGCAGACCCCGTTATTCATGGGAGTGGCACAGCTGTCACCAGTGAGTGGAATGCTCATCTTCTAATTACGCTTTTCACTAACAAATTGTCACTTATAAGGGGACATTTTCTAAAACTAAAGTGAAGCAGAGAGAAACCATGGGGAAACTTTAGCCTTTTACTGGCTGATTAGTTTTATGTAGTGGTAATTGCTCTTTTTACAGACACATGAAACCAGGATGGATACAAAGCTTATCCATATGTATGAAACTCTTACAATGTATAAATTAAATATAAATACAAGTCTGAAATGAGATTTGACAGTAGCACTTCCTCCTTCTATTTTACATATAGACCACTTACATTTAAGTGTAAACAGTAAATAAAAATCCCAACCATGTTAAAATAAATAGAAACCCTAAAATGTTCATTTACCAGCATGTTCTCTATAACAACACATCATTTTAAACAGTGACCCATACTTCTTGAGCTGAATTTCATGAGTTAGTTCTTCACAAGGAATGGTCTGATCAATATGGAAAAGGAAAGTTACTGAGTTGACTGATCCCATTAGCAATAATATCCTTATCATATGATGATTTTTTGACATAGCAGCATTGCTCTAGAAATACCATAATTGCTGGAAACACAGCCAGGGAAATGTAGTAGAATATTTTCAACATTTTGGGAGAAGGTAACTTGTACCTTTTCAGGTACTGCAAACTTGTACCTTTTCAGAAAACTCATATGCAAGAGTTTGCAGGGGTTTTTTTCCATTTTTTGCTGCTTCTCAGCAGGAGCAGTTGTAAAATACTAGAACTAATTACTCAGAATACTTACTTCCACTTACTTAAAATACAACTTTGCTGCTACAGGTACATAAATGATAATTTAATATTAATATTTTTAAAAAATTGTATGCAATGTGGGCTTGATCTGAAGGCCTCTGAGCTAATGGAATATTTCTCTTTAGGTTCAGAGGCTTTAGGCATTGAATGAAAAATCAGTATCATTAAAACAAATTCTTTCAAAAAAGACTCATATTTTCAGTTTATAAATCTTGCAAGGATCAAAAAGTCAAAACTAAATCAAAGCTAACAAAAAAGCCTCTACAAATGCTTTAGTTAACCTCCATTCCTGAGAAAAGAATCTTCACCAATAACAAAAATCCCCAACCCTCATGCTTACAAAGTTGATAAATGGATGAAATGGGTAGAGAGCAGTTGAAATCTTCCATTTGTAGAAAAACAGTTTCTTGCTCTGCCACGACAGCCCAGCTATCACTGTCCAGATGCAAAGTGTCTCTGATGTTGATTCAGTTCTTGGATAGAAAATGCATTGCCTACAAAAAAATGCATCTCTCGTGATCATTTCCATAACAGTGAAACAAACTCATTTGGAAATGAACTCTAACTGCCAATTACTTTGGCTAGCCATCAGACCTCAGTATTAGTCATCATCATCTGTGGCCCAGTTTTAGTGTTCTGGATGTGCCTGCTTCTGAGGCTCCTGTGCTGCTTAGTTTTATCAGTACGTTTGAACTGTGTTTAATTAGACCTTTTTCATACACCTCCTGAGCTGAAAGCTTTCAAAAGTAACAGCAACCAAATGCTGCAAAGAGATGGTGCAGGGTAGAAAAGGCAAGTCTGGTTTCCCACACATTTGGAAAAAGTGAAGCTACAAGAATATGAGGTGTTAAACTCCACAGTAAGAGCTAGAACTCACTTAGAGTGAAAGCAAGAAAAATGCATCACTTTGCCTAAATCAAAAGCATACACACTTTTCAAACAGAGACAGCATAAAGTACAGACTGCAAAAATAGTTGACATTGAATGAAATCTGCATTGCCAGTACACAGAAGCCAATTTCTCTATGCAGATTTTGTCTTCACCAATGTTATGAATGTGTCACGTTGTCTAAGGACCATGGAAATGTGAAGAAAATTGTTGGGGTTTTGCTAGCAAGTAGCAATCTTCCATGGAATTTATGGTATGTAAGGTAAGCATTCCTAGCAAAACTCTGGCAAAAGGCACTTACAAGATGTTCAATTCAAATATGAACTACTTAATACTTGCTATTGTTATTGGAAAAGAGCTGAAACAGGAAATTTTGGAAAAACATGGTGCTGTGGAATCTTTCCCATAACAAATTACAATCTATTATTTATTTATAGAAGATGACATGTAGTACTTGAAAATTAGAGTAATGAAAATAATTGAGTGGTCAGTAGTAGGAAAGTGTACTAAAACACAGGTTTTGGGTAATAAAATCTGTCCAGTTTTAACAGTATGTAGATCAAATAGGAGTATTTTAAAATGTTGATAAGATCTGATCCATCTATAATAATGTATCTATGATTTTAACAGACATTATCACAGCATGGATGAATTCAGCCACTATGACTTGTTGGATGCAAGCTCACACAGAAAAGTTGCTGAAGGACACAAAGCAAGTTTCTGCCTTGAAGATACTTCCTGTGATTATGGATATTACAGGCGGTATGCATGTACAGCACACACGCAGGTAGGAGCTGCTCTGGAGACAACCACGTGTCTTTCACCCCCTCGGTTTGTATTTGGACAACTTCACTGCCAATCATGATGCCCTAAATTAGTTGATGCCCTAACTAGCTTCTGGAATTCCCCATTATGGACGCCAGGGTACTAACCTGGAGACTGATCATTCACCCACGTACTGTTAACCATGGGTTTCTAATCAAAGTGCAGGGACACTCACTAGTGTAGCACCACTGGTAACTGGGCTATATAAAAAAACATACTAAAATGGTTTTTTATATGGTATATTAAAACATACCACAAGTTCTTGTGGCTGTAGGATTGGTCAGGTTTGCTAATGGACACTCAAGACAGCCCATAAAGAAGCTGTTCCCAACGTTCATCCCCCCCTTGACTGCTCACTGATGTCCTTGGCTGGCCCCAGAGTTCATAGCTGGTATTTCCTCCTTTACTTGGAGTCTGAAGCGGTAAGGTGCTGGATTCCATCAGTTCCTGCAGCTTCTGGCTGGCAGTCTGGCACAGAAAAGTCAGAGCATTGTTCTGTGCCTGTACAACAGGAGACTGTTAAAGGGAATGGCAGCTGTGTGGACATTATGATGGGCCACGTGCAAACGTAAGGCCAGGTGCCAGGGCTTATTAGGGGAACATGGAAAATGGGATGCACCATTATGACAGACAAATCCATGGAAGACTCCTATCTTCAATATTGCATCACCACCTCTCAGAACTGCTAAAGAAAAGCTTAAAAAATCCAAACCAGCCAGCCCCAGAAAAACAAAAATGATCAGCAGTGTAATATGGTGAAGAAATTTCACAGACTATTCCATTTGGAAAACCAGAAATAAGACCAAAACTTGAGTGACTGTGGATTGAAAGAGGAAATTGTTGATATTTACTGACAGTTGTTGATGTTTCTGACAATTGTTGGTATTTCTGACAATGTAAGAACTTAAGACCTGTCAGGCAACAGCTTTAAAACCGAGAGGAATGCTCTTTGGACACCTGAATGAAGTTTTAAATTCCTTGCCATTGGATGTTTCAGAGATCAAAAATCTCCATGGGCTGACGAAAAATTTAGACAAAGCAACAGAGGTTATTAGACACAAAAATCTGATGTTACCCCATGCCTTAAACACAGTTAAATGCCTGGTGGAAGGAATTTGCCTGACGTTACACATCCCATTCCTTATGCTTTTTTCTCGCCAAGCATCTGCTGCTGACCACTGTCAGAGACATGACACTGAGCTTTGATGGATCTGTGGTTTAACTCAGTGTGGCCATCTTACACGTAAACTTTATCCCTTATTCTGCAGCTTTTAATCTAGAAGGTAGTTATTGTATCACAGAGAAATGACAGCTATGTTTCACTGGCTGACGTGTCCACATTTGAATTTTAACTATAATGAATGATCTGCAATACATAAAGGCTTTGAAGAGGTTTTATAAATACCTTTTCTACTTCTGTAGACTATGACATCTAACTAAGCAACATACATATTTTACAGCTGAAGTATTTGTGTCACTAGAATCATGGCTGTGTCAGCATTTCCACTGGAAGCCCATATTTCAGGGGTTTGTAATTGGACTGTAAAACTTTCCTCCAGCCTCAGACTTGGCACATACATGCAAGAGTCTGAGCTGATCACCGGCTGGGTCAAGAGGGAATTCCTGCAGGACTTGGGTTTTCTGTACTCTGTGTGTTGCCAGAACAGAGAAGCTCTGCCTAGAGCAATCTGTATTGGCCACAGCTAAAGACAGTAGATTTGAACTACCAGTATATCCATATGTGAGGATTCTTACTAATGTTCCTAACAACAAAGAATTTTTCAGAAAGATGCATCTAAAATAAAGGCTACATTTTCAGTTCCTTCAGATTCTTGTATCACTCTTTGCCTAAAGAGACACCATTTCCATGCAAAGCTCAATGTGAAAATGGCCTTTAGCCCTACTATACAAAGATGGCACTTGGGCAGAGTACATCCACAGCAAAAAGTTGCATCATTTCAAGGGGTAGAGAGGTTCCAATGTGGTGATCAAGTCTGCCTGTACTCAAGGACCTCAGAAGCTTTTCACTCAAAATTTATGGATACTTACGTCCAGTCTTTGGTCAATTTTTATTTTATTCTGATCTTATGTAAAGAACAGGAAATAATAACATGAACAGTTTTTACATAAAAGGAGTACTGTAACAAGTGATGGTAAGAAAATACAGGTATCTCACAGATGAACAACTGTCAATATTACAGGTGTTTCTTATTCAGTAGTAATAAACAGCAGTCTGTAAAAGTGGTATGTTAGACTTATGTGTTCTAGTTTAGACACACAAAATGCCAACTAAAAATAGGACTCATTTTTTAAGTTAATTTTCTAAGTGAACTGTGATGGTTAAGTGAACTTCAGTCTGAGTGTCCCTAATGTCTAGAATGTCACTCTTTCTAAAGATTAATTTTTTTTACACCCATCTTAACTTCATTCTTAAGGGTCTGAGCCCTGGCTGCTATGACACTTACAATGCTGACATAGATTGCCAGTGGATTGATATTACTGATGTACAACCTGGAAATTACATTCTGAAGGTAAGTGTATTGGGAATGGGGAGGTTTGGGGGGGTTGGGTTTTTTTTTTTTGCTTTTAAAGAGGCAAATCATTTGCATACATCCTTTTGCATGTGAGTTACCAACTGAAATCTGGCAGTAGACAGCACTGTGCTTTCTCCCCTCCAGGTGAGTGTGAACCCCAGCTACCTGGTGCCTGAATCCGATTACTCCAACAACATCGTCCGCTGCGACATCCGCTACACGGGCCACCATGCCTATGCCTCTGGCTGTACAATTTCACCGTAAGTGCCTCCCTGGGTTTTTGTGTCACTGTGGCCCACTGTTAGTATTTTGTTTCGTGGGTTTCAGGAATTTTAAAATTTGTAGGAATTTTGCTCTTGCACTTGTGCCTTTGGAATATGTAACACTTTCAAAACTGCTGCTCCTGTCCGGTCTGCTAGATAACGACCTCTGGCTCACACACCTTCTTTGTACTTGCACTGGGACCTTTCTGGGATCATTCATACCCTTTTACAGCATCCACACAGAACTGAGCAGCTGCAGTGCTCTGAAGACGTTCTGCAAAATCCCACAAATGTATGTTACTTTGCTGCTGCTTACACAGCAGCTACCCTCCCTGAAACAGTACTTTCACACACACTCCACTTACAGTTTAGTTCTTTAAAAGTTTAAACAATGCCAAAATTATGCCTTTTTTACAATTTTCCTCCACAAAGGCAAATTCATTTAATAAATGTCCTCACGGTAGATCTACTGTACCGTAGTATCTGTGAAACACACAGAAAGCAGTCTCCTGTAACACAGAGGTAGGCAGTTCTCAGAATACTGTTAGTGAGTCATATAAAATATTTATCAAGAGACTTCATTTGGATTGCATAAGGAATGAGTATTAACACTTTATAGAGGTTCATATGAAATAAATTCCAGAGCAGTAAATGAAAAACAGATGACCCGTGTAGTCTTCTATAAGTGTCAGTGAAACAAATACACTGAATTAATGTGACTTGCTTAATTAGCCTTTATCATTCCTCCCTTTGCATTAGGAAATCAGTAGTTAAATGAGGCAAACTTATGTTTCATGCTTTTAACTTCTCGTCTCCCCATCTTGCCTATGAAAATGTTACTGAGTGCACAGAATAATAGAATAGTTAAGGTTGGAAAAGACTTTTTAGATCATGAAGTCCAGCCATCAACCTCAGATCACCACCATGCTCACCATTAAACCATGTTCTCAAGTGCCATATTCATACAGCTTCTGAACACTTCCAGGGATAGTGACCCCACCACTTCCCTGGGTATTCTGCTCTAATGCTTTACAACCGTTTATGTGAAAAAGGTTCCCCTGATCTCCCATCTAAACCACTCTGACGTAACTTGAGGCCATTTCCTCTCATTGTTTACATGGGAGAAGACACCGACCCACACCTCACCACCGCCTCCTCTCAGGGAGTTGTAGGGAGTGATGAGAGCTCCCCTCAGCCTCCTCTTCTCCAGGCTAGCACCCTATATATATGTATATACCTACGCCATGCTTTACATCTCACTGTCTCACGTACACGTACTCATGCTGGGCTAGAAAACAAAATGTCTGTTGTCATTCGCTGGCCTGTGCATTCAAGCTGACAAATGGGTATTTAGCAGTTCCTCTTTCTGTGCCTGCTTGCTCATCTGCATAAAATTATTTCTCTTCTTTCAACAGATACTGAGAAAGATGCAAGATATGGATGAGATGGTGCCAAATGTCTTGAACTGAAGTATCATTATACAAACTTCACTAGGATGCAAACACTATAGAAACAAAACTGCAGAACATACACAGATACATCCACACACCTTATGTGACTTTGAAGCACTTCAACTGCTTCGAACCAAAGCTTAACTGGATTTTAAGAATTTAAATTGGCATTACTCGTATTGCTGTTGAAATGTGTGAAACTGGTGCTTCGTGCAGAGATATTTTAAATTTTGAAAATCTAATTCATAAAAACATGGGACCATTTCTTAGCTCCTTCAAATTTGGAGTTTATGTGAAATAGACTCCAGTGGGAATATTACTGGTGAATGAGTTGAACGTATTTTAAAAGGTAGAAAAAATGTATGCAAAATGAATTAAATAAAATGCAAGAGAAAGTACTAATGTCAGCTATCTCAGAAAATACAATAATGAAAACCAGATTAAGAGTAATGATACAGTACAATTAAAAATACTTGCTAGGACACGTTGATATGAAAGAGAGAAGTATGTTCAGTTTTCAAGGAATATTAACATATAGCAGAGAAATACATATATATTATATATATCAGTTATACCCCTGCAAGAAAAGTTATGTTTACATTTTTAATACTTTAGAAATTTTTCCATTTCCTTACGTGAAAAACAGATGGGGTTTTGAAATACACCTTTAATCTGTGAAAATTAATTCGAAACCTTACCCACCTCTATATGTTCAAGAAAATTTTCAAGGTGGGGCTTTAAAAAGATTTCTGCAAACTTAATGTGGATAAAAAAATACTTGTCAAGAAATGGGCTCTTGGAGATGATGAAGAGTCCCTGATGCAGTCATCTGTGAAAAACATCTAACTTGAACAGGTTAACCATCAAAATAATACAGGCAATTAACTCAGGTGGCACCACAAACAGAAGTAGGTCAGAATCTCTTACAAAGTATTTTTAGTGTGAAGGAAACCTACTACCTGCTTCCTCCTCAAGTACTGTAGTTGACTTTAAAATTTATATCTCAGTATTCAAAATAACAAAGTTGAAAATACACTACATAGAGAGAAACAGCAAAAGTCAGTGTATTTAACATTGTACTTTAGGCTGTTCAGGAACCAAATGCAACATTGTCAAGGGGAAAAACTTCCAGCCGAAATTAATATTTTTGCTGAACTGCTTAACTGGTGCTGGGTATACTACTCCTCCTCCCATCCCCAAATTATTTTGCTTTTGCAGTGCACCCTGCTGTAAGCTACAGTAGCTGTGATTTTTGTTTTAAACTGTGAAATGACATATCACAAGGGGATCTGGCGGTTTTTTTCAGAATATTTCTGATAATGTAAAATGAAGAATCTTCTTTTGAACAATGAGACCTAGAAATATTGATTGGTATTCATTAAATTTGATCAGCAGTTCAAAACACTTAATGAAACATTCAAACCTCAATATATTAAAAAAAAAAAAGGAAAAATATGTGCTATTCAATATAGTTAAAAATGAAAAATCTGAGGAGTATGGAGAAGTTTTATTATCACTATTGAGAATACTTCAAGCAGTATTTGGAAATATTTGATGCATTAGAACCCTATGGATTTAATTTGGAAGGTTGATGAATTACCATAATATCCTTCAAGGATCAGCTGTTCTTTCGTACATTTATTTAAGTTTGTTTCCACCGTAATTATATTTTGGTTACAAATTTGCACAACTAGAACTTAAAATGAACCTGAGAACCAGCAACCTGGTGATTACTACCCACCAGTGGGAGAGGGTGCAGAATAATGTAATTTGTACCTGCAGGTCCCTTTCCGTTTGCTGCGAGATCCATTTCAGCAATCGGTAACCAGTACGGGCAATGAACAGAAGCAAAATTTGGAAACTTGATTTATTAGAAAACCATTTGTTGCATATGTCTGCAAAAATGATGGCCTGTTTAAAGTCTAGGCTTCTGAAATCTCAGCCCAAAGAGTTTTTAAGTTTAAGAGGCGTTAAGGGATTGAACGCAGCAAGCGCATTCACCTTTCTATAGACTTAAGTCAAAACGAGGGTCAAAGTCCTGAGAGCAGCTTGGGCAATGGACACAAAAGCTACTGAATGGAAGCCAGGCTGTGAGCACGGGCTGCTTCCTGGGAAGAGGTGGTGTGCTCATACCTCATTGTGCCTGATGCTGAATGTGGGATATGAGAGCACTAACTGGAGACGGAGCAGCCGCAGGAAGGGGGGCACCCCTCGCTCATGACACACTCACCTGCTCACACGTCTGTGCCCAAACTACTTGCAGAACTCCACTGCAGTCAGCAAGGAGCCCGAGGGCCTTGAGCATCTGTGTAGGTGGAACAAGTGGGAATGGCCTCATTTGGAAAGGTGTTGAACGCTGTAACTTTGAATATTGGGGATATTGGAGCTACGAAAATGTAGCTTTTTTTTTCCGTAGCAAAATATTGTATTTGTTTTGAAATGTGTGTTAAGCAACATGACGTTGATGTACCATAGCACAAAAATTGCCTAAGACATGAACAGAAAAACAAGGGATTTTAGGATTAAAAAAAATGAAGGAATGTGAGTTTAACCCTGTCTAACTATAGTAAATGACAATGCAGTAGAAGTAGAAGAGTTTATTATATAGCATGTGTAGAAGTAGTTCTAAATAGGGGAGCACCAACCAGTATTTTCAGTATCTTGGCTCTACAGATTTGACACCTTACTTTTTGCATACTGGAATATGTTTTTGGGATTATGTGCATTTTTGTTCAAAAACATTTTTAAAATCTGTTTTGGTAAAAGCTTTTATTTTTACAGCAAATTAAATTTGGATTCAATTTTACCAGACATTGGCCTTATTTATTCCCTTTATCTTTGAAAGGCATATTGACATTGGTCTCAGTGGGAGCGGAACCAGTTTTAAATTTTGTGAGATTTCTGCTATGAATTTGCTCTCTAGCAGTCTCAAATTTCTTCTGAAAAGCCAGACTCTAAAAATGTGTGTGTAACAGTGACTTGCCACATTTCAAATCTTTACATAAGAATTGCACATAAGGAACATAATGTATGTCAGGCTCATTAGAGGGTTTGTTATATATTTTTTTTAATCCTGAAATACATTTGATATTTGTGTATTTCTAGACGAAAGTGTAACAAAAATGACAGACTCGTCGCCAATGGAACCAAAATATTGTACAGATGATGTTTTTGTGTTAGTAAAAGTCTACTCATTTTTTCTCTGCTCCAGAATGAGAGCATATCAAATGTGTACATATCAAATGTACCTTCCTGTTGTCATTCATGCATTGTTTGCAGTGTGCTCATTCAAAACCAGCAGGGTGGTTTTCATAAATGAGACATTGAAACGTGGTTTATCCTGTGTCTCACATTTATGCCAAAAAGGCATTTTCATTTTCTCCAAATCCTAAAAGGTGCTGAAAGATTTTAACTTGAACTAAAACCAAAGAGTATGTAATTGGGAGGTTTTTATTATGCAACTAAATGCTACAGATACAGTGAAATGCCACTTGTTTTTGCAACTTTCCTGAAGATTTCTCATTATTTCCTTCACTTTTCTTCAAAGAGTCTGAATTTCAGCAACTTTGCATCTTTATCTGAAGAGCTCTAATTTATAATATTCAGGCACTAGCTTTGTATTCTTCATTGCACTTTCATATTCTTGTGTTACATGCCCGTATTATGGTTGCAAGTTTATGTGAAAATGACTTGAATAAAATGTTTCAAGCGTTCTACTTGTCGAAGTATTACACTTACTGCACAGGCCAGATCCATCTCCCAGTGAGAAGGCTTCAGTTAAGGTGGTTATGTCTATATGAAAATGAGGAAGATTCTGTCATGCTGACGTGGTCTCAGAAAAAATGTCACAACAAGGTAGAAACAAGAAAGAAAAAAATTCAAGGCATGATAAATTACCCCTCATACCACACAAAGGATTAACATGAAAAGGCTTAACAGGACGAGGCATATGGTTCATCTGGACACACGATTTCCTCACCATATCTGCCTTGGTAAAAACAGGAACTTAAAAAGCACTTTCAGAATTTCTGCTCCAAAAACTCTGCTTTTATGCAAAGAACATTTGAGCAGTACATGGTAGAAAGTCTATGTACTCTAGAAAATTGACTAAAAGATTAAACATGCCAATTACTCCAAACATATTTTTGTCCTGTTATTTACATTCTCTGAGTACAAGCCAGTGTCCTGCTGCCTCTTCAATCTGTGTGCTAAACTGATGAAACAGTCTGAGTTGTGAAGCATCTCTTGTCCCTTCACTGAGGGACTAATACAGAAGAGGATGGTTAAAAGGTTTGGAGACTTGTTCTAGTAAGAAGCTGTCAAACACTAAAATATCAACCAATGGCACTCTTGGTTTCACGTAAATGGAGACAAAACCAATGTATTATCTTTTAAAATTCATAAAATAAACATAGAATTATTTCAGATATAACCCACTTTGTGTAATGTTTCTCTATTTAACGAAGTATTTCCTATCCTACTACTCATTAGAGCTAATAGCTTCAAACCAATAACTTCTTCAAATGCTACTCCTAGAGCACAGAACCTGGTGTGGATCAGAATCTGTGCAAATACAAAAATGCAGTAAAAATTGCTTATGATAATTACAGAAAGTATATTCAAATCTATTGAAAATAAAACATCTCCCAGTTCCCAAGTATCCTCTACCCCCATTCTGCTATCTCATTTCCACATTAGATCTCCTGTCTAGTATCACAAAATGATCTACCACCAGTCTACATTCACGAAGCAGCTCAACAGTTTCGCTTAAGGAAGTATTGCTGTAACTGAATTTTCATTCAAGCCCTATTTTTCCTGATCTAATCATTCCATAAAAACTCATCGAAGGAATATTTATGCCGGTTTGGAAGTCTTCAAACTGGTCTCATCAATAATCTGCCTGTTTGCTATTAAAAAAAAAATATCACAAACTAGTGATGACTAGTCTTAAAAGACACTGGACAATCTGAGATTGTTTTGTTGGTAAGTCTGAAGTGAAAAATTTGTGCACCTGAAGCAGCCCAGTAGTATCTGACAGTACGTACCTGGCTAAAGACATTTCTTCTATGGTATGGTACCAAACTTAAAAGCATGGTTCTCAACATTTTTAAATTTAATCATCACAGAATGAAATAACTTTCCCCGTCAATACAAAAATAAATTGGTAGTACTTTGTGAGAGGCCTCTGTCTAAACAGTGATACAGATATGAGTTAAGTGAAAATCACATATATGCTGAACATGTTACGTTGTAATAATGAAGAGAAAACATTCTAAACTTTATCAGCAACTTCCAGCTAAGTTACTGGGTTTATCAGTTCACAAATGAATTGCTCAGTTACACATAAAAGATATCACTACTTGTCTGTATAATGCATTAAGGCTATGATCCACGAGTCACTAAGCACCAGCAGAAAGTAGCAGTAACCCATTAAAACACGAAGTAATGCAAGTATCCTTTTCTCTCATTCATGTTCAGTGCATTATCTTTTTTCTTTTCTTTAAAGTAAGAGCTTTGAAGTGCTTTTCAAGAAAAAAAAAAGAGATGTTTCAATAAGCCAGGCTTCCTTCAGGGAGAATTCTGTGGCCACAAATTACAGCTGTAATAATGCAGTAAGAAACCTGCTCAAATGCCAAGATAAACCAATGCTCCTAGATCTTTTAAGCACATGCAAAAAAGCACTTTAGAACATTGGCTCCTTAGAGTCTTGAACTTTTTGCAAACTATTTGCAATCTTTAATGTTTTGATCTTTAAATAGGCTACTCATCTGCTAAAAGAAAGGTAAGCTGTCCATGAAAAACTGTTACAGTTGATGACATCTACCAGAAGAGACTTCTCTTGCCTTGTATTGGAACCAGAGAAGTCACATACCAAACTGTTGTTTGGTGTGGCATTCATCTAGGATTTATTTACTTATTTTATTTAAAGCTTAAAGGATTAACATTTGCATCTGGAAATCTTAAAGTTTGTAGAAAGCAGGTAAATGCATGGCTTTTTCCATGAAATATAATCCTACAAAACCACAGTAAACATGTTTTTGTGCTTTATTTTGAAGCTTTTGGCCTTAAATACTGTTCCATATGGTACAGTGAAAGTAACAGCAACAAAACCCACTTAGAAATGGAAGATTGTTTGAATTTCTCATTCCTCTGGGAGGCAATGCAATTTAAGATAGTATTACATATACTGACATTTGTTCAGTATTTAGAAAAGAAAGCCTAACCACATGGGTCAAACCATACCTAGATATTATTACAGAATGGACCAACTTGAAGGTTTAGTCTTCAAGAACTTAACACAGGATGGGACGGACAATGGGCAGGTATTGCCCCTTCCCTCTGTGCAGGAGACGGAGACAGAAGTGGCCATACCAGCAACAGAGTAACACTATATTAAAAAAATTAAAGTTGTTCCTGCCATTTGACTCTAATGCCATCCCAATATGACACAATGACTACGTATTTTAGACATTTACAGTAACTCCCCTCTGATCAGGAGTAGATGTAACAGGAAGAGACCTCTAAATATAATTTAGTTCCAACCTGCTGACCAAGCAGGGCCACCTTTAAACAGCTACCCGGGAATGACTCAGTCAAATTCTGTCCTCGAGGATGGAGACTCCACAATCTTTCTGGGCACCTGTGTGCTGGGGAGCCCAGAACTGGTTCCAGCCTTTCTGATGTAGCCTTATTTATGCTTAGTCCAGGGCAAGGATCACCTCCCTCATCCTGCTGGCAACATTTTCTAATGCAGCCCAGGAGGCTGCTGGCTTTGGCTGAGACACACAAAAAGACTGGGTTTTATAAGACTGAGAAATGTAGGAAGGCCATCTACTCCTTAAGGGATATTCTACAACTTTGCATTTAAGAGCAGACAAATCTGAAGAAAGGAAATCCATAGAGGATTATTAAACACCATAAGCTGCAATATCACAATGTCCTAGGTTACAGTGTA
>VZTH01005503.1:10466-33191 GCA_013397815.1 Aleadryas rufinucha
GATTGGGCATTATATCCTGGGGGACACGCTGGGCGTCGGCACCTTCGGGAAAGTCAAGGGTGAGCGGCGGGAGCGGGGCCGCGGGGCGTTTGACTGCCCGTTAGCGGGGCCCCGGCGCCGGGAGCGCCGCTCGGAGCGGGGACCTGCCCGGGCTGAGTTGCCGGGGTGGGACTTGCGGTCCCGCGGCGGGAAGCAGTGGCTGGGGCAGAAACAGCTTCCTCATCTGTGCTTGCGGAAATAAGCGCTGGAAGCTAAATGCTGCGTTTGTTTAGAACAGCACTGGGCGTGTAACGAAAGTAGGGAGTCTAAATCCTCGAGCTGTTTTATATTGCATTTTGATGCTCATGTTCGAACTGTCGATGCCCTTGTAAGGAAGGCAAGATTTCTCTCTCTGCAAACAGAACTAAGCGTAAAAAGATGAGTCTGGGATTGTTGGATTAATTGGTGACATAGCTGATGTGCAGATACGGAAAAACTATGCTGGATCTACTTGACCAGTGGTTAGCAAAATTTTTTTTCAGCTCAGATTTTAAAAACTTTCCAGGGTAGGGCTGTGGATGCCATACTGCTTATTTGAAGGCTAGTAGAAATAAAAGAGAAGTTAAACTTCCCCATGGTGCCATTCACCACAGGCGGAAGGACTATACATTAATTTACACTGTTCCTGCCGTGTTGTTCGTGAGAACTTCAAATAGTGGGGCAAGCAAATAAAAAACATCCTTTCTCAAATGAGTAGAGCTAGGCTCAGGCTGTATTCTTCATAAGGGTTGCTTTTTGGTGTGGTTTTTTTTTGTTAACTTTAAAGGTGTGTAAAAAAACGAGGGGTTTTTTTCAGTGTAGATAATCCATTGTCTGAGCTCTTTTAACTATTGACATATTCTGAAGAAATTACTAACATATAGGAAATAAGACGATATTTTGCTCTAGGAAAGCAATAAGAAATATTTTGAGAGCAGAGCCCTTTGAGTCTCTTTTTCAAGTCAAGCTTATAAAGGAACAGCCTCAGTGACTTGGGAGCAGTGACCCGGCAGCTGGGGTACTGTTCTTTTATGTGGGAACTTGAAACTTCCTTGAATAGAGAGAAAAAAGGTAATGCAGCAGACAGGCATTAGGTTCTCTTTCCTCGTGGAGGGACTACATGGTTGAGGGGAGGGGTCAAAGATGTGTTTGTTTTGTGGTTTTTTACCCAGCAGACTAAGGTTGGTATACCATCGGTGTTGTAGTATGATCCTAAATCTAGGAGAGCACTGTTGCACTACTGCTTTTCTTGTCCCATATGATGTACTGTGTTACTTTTTGGCTTGCTTCAGCTGTGCTTAATAAAGAACATTTTATCTATGATGCACTGGTTTTCCTCTTGAGCACGCATTTTCTTCATTTCATACCAGATCTGCAGTTGTTTTCCTGTATTCATAATTTCCTTCTCTGGTGATATGATTTCATCAATTGACATAAAGTTAAAAAAGTGTAATAAATGTGTTCATTTCTTGAAATTCAATTGGGATTTACATTGAGCTCATGTGATGGGAAGGTCAGGCATATGGCTTCTTGTAAATGAATGTTTAATTTTAATAATGGTGGTTGCAGCCTGAAAAAAATCAAACTGGAAAATCAGTGCTTTACTTGGTAATTGTGAAAGGTCTCCTGCTGTAGCTGTCAGATGAATTCACACTGCTGGTAGCTGTCACTGGTGTGATTCTGTCCGGTTTATCTGTTCATCTGGCTGTGCCACTCTGAATTAATTCTGAGTGACTTGCTTCACCTGACTGGGCCCCACATGGGCAGTCAAAGAGATGGCTGTTCCTAGCCAGCATCTAGGCAAAGCTAAAATGCCACCAAAGTGAAAAGCTAGGGTGGAAGAATACTGACTCTAAACCAATTGTATGAGACACATTCATATTCAGACTTCAGCATGATTCAGTGTACGACATCTATCCCTGTTTTTGTCAATTTTAAACACTGCTGATGTTTTCTGGTGAAACCAGATGCAAACTTATTTCCAGATTTTTTTTTTTTAAAGTTACCTTTCATAAAAAGAAGAGTACTCAAGCTTTTAGTGGTCCATACTGAGAATATGAGGGATATTACTTAGGGCTCTAGATATACAGTAATTGTTGCAGCTTCTAGATCTAGGTTATCAACAATGGTCTGTATAGACTGCAAACCAGGTGGTCTGGGTCAAGGCAGCAGTAAGAGACCTGGAAATGAGCAGTGCAGATTAGTGTGGTATCTAATGTTGTGCAGCAGTATGGCTTTGCACAGTGTGAGCAATTGTTAGGGTTTTTTTTACATGTTAGTGACAACATTTGTTTAGCTCATACTCTTAAAGACTGCGTTCCTCTGAGCTTTGGATTGGCTTTTTGGCCTCCTGCAGAATTGTTTCATTGAATACAACATAGCCTTCTTCAGACTTTTTTCCCCTACACACTTAACGACTGATACCTGTATTTCATGAAAATGTTGTATTTGGTCTGCATGGCCTCATAATCAGTTTTTTTCCAATTGGAGAACTGTTGGACAAGGTTAGAGACTGTTCCTCCACGTCTGCAGTTAAAAATAAGTCGCTGCTGCTTTGAGACTCTGCCACTGTCATGAAAATCTTGGTGCAATGCAAAGTCACGGTGAAGCCTGAAGGCAATTGGTATTATCAGAAAATACAGAAATACAGGGATGTACTAGGTCTATTAAATTGATTTCTTTTTTTTGCAGTGATTATTTTGAAGGACTGATGGCTAGTTGAGGATGAGGGTGCATTCCCTTTTGTAGGTAAAACTTCTGTCAAGCGGTAATGAGAAGTAGCTTTCAGAAAGATAACACTAGCTGCTTATGTTTCTACATGATGTTATCATCTGGGGTGATGCTTTCACTTCTGTCCTAATGTTGAATTCAAAAGTGTCAGCAGTCTGTTACCGGTTAGTATCTGCTGTTTTACTGGTAACAAAGACCTTGAACTGTATCCAGGAAACTTGTATCTTAAAAGGCTAGATTTGTTATAATTTCAAATTGAATTAAAGGAAGGCAAAAATTACTGAAGGAAATAGAGATTGAATTTGAAATGTCTTAAGCAAGAAAATAGGCTTTTGGGATCTTTCTGCACCTGCACTGAACCACAGTATGTTTTCATTACAATAAGTTATTCAAAGCTGGTAGAGTTGAAGAAGCAGAAAATCTTGTTTTCTCCCAGTCAGTGAATAAAATTAAGGCTTGAGGCTCACAGCCTGGAAGGCTGTGACAGCTAGAATTGGTTTCAGTCAACTGCAAATGTTACTGTTTAATTACTTTGAATGAAAAATTTGTTTTGAAAAGCTCTTATGTGCCTTGCATATTGAACATCGATTGTAGCTAATGAATTACTTTCTAAGATTTTTCTGAGTGCTAATAAAATTCTAGTCTAAGGTAGACTGACAAATCAGAAATGAAACAAAGTGGCTTAAAAATGATATTTTATAACCCAGTGCATATCAGAACTGTGTATTTATATGCTAAGCTATAGACTTGGTAAAATGCATATGTTACTTACTGTATTAAACGCTGCTTTAAATGTACTTTGTACAGCAAAAGAAGATGCAGATTCATGTGTCTGACCGATTTTTGCTTGGTTTCTACGAAGCTGTTTCTTGCTAACAAAAACAAATGTTACATTTTAACTTACTGATTAAAGTTTTGGAGGTTTTTTTTTTTTTTTCAAATACTCCTGGATTACTTCAGTTCCCATTATGGATGGGTAAAGACTTTTCAATTAGAATAGTTACTTTTCGAATTTTTATTATTTTAATTATGATTCTTTACTCCCGAAGGTTTGAATACAGGTGATATAATTTGTTTGGTTCCTTTAAAACTTCAATCACATGTGAAGAAAGCAAAGGGATTGTGGTTGCTTTAATTGTAGATCTGGTTCAAAGCAAATAATTTTCATACATTTCTAGGCACTCACCTGTCACTACTTTGTGGTCTCTCTAGAACTTGCTATGGATGTGAGCTTTGTCCTGCATTCCTCAGTAGTGCAAATATGCCTGCCCCGACTTTGTTTATTGTGGCCATTGTTAGGTAGCGGCCCCTTTGAATGAGGGGATGTCTTTTCATCCTAGTCAGAGCTCTTCTGTTTTTTCAGGTACTGGAAATATCTCAGTGCAGCCCTGTGTTGGTTCGGAGTCTTGGGTAATCCACTGTTAGTTCCTACAGGAATTTAGACTGCTTCATTTTATAGGTGGCTGTCTTCTTGTAAGAATAATCACTCAGATGCTTATCGTTATCTTTGCCTCTCTGCTAAGAACCTCTTCTCACTTGCATTGGTTTTTAGCTCGATGTAGAGGCAAAAGGCATCAGGAAGGTCTTTTGTGTTGGAATGAGATTTACAGATTGATGGGTGTTTGTTTATTCTATCCAGATTATCTGTTGAACACAGAAAGATTTTTGTGGATCACTGCTGTTTAATCATAGCTTTCAATGGATATATTTAAACAAAGCTTGAAGCTCAGGGCTTATTTAAATTCTCAAGTCAGGGTAGGCACCCAAATAAGTGAATGTTGTGTTCAGCACAGTTCTGTTACAAGTGTCTATTCATGGGGATGAGGATGGACCACGCGGATGTCTCTAGAATCTGGTTTATCTTCAGAAGGGAGGAATCGATGGCAAATGAATGGCATTATTATAATCACTGCATGCAGCAGCCATGCAGATAGTGAAGCCTTCTAGTAAAAGAGATACTTAGCTTCTCGGTGTTCCGTCTGTGATCCTGTTTTGGCTTTAAGAAAAATATTCTGATGAACTTTGCTGTGTCTACTCCCAATATCACTTGCAAAGTTAACGACTTTAAGAGGGGTAGCTGCCTGTGAAATAGTTTACACTTCTAGTTCCTCTGTTTAAAGAACAGTGAAACTGTCCTCAGTTTCTTTTGCACTTCTAGGACTGCATTAGGTTGCATGTTTGCATTGTTTTTGGCCGTTTCTGTTCTATTTTTTGTGCATTTCTGGTAGCATTTGCCACTTATTTAAAAAGAATAAAGCTCTAGTGTTAACTGCGCAGACTGTGAAGCTGTCAGGCTGCTCCAAGGACAGATACATTTTTATAAGTAAACTGATCAGGTACTTGTACTGGTAATTCAGAGCAATTGCTGGAACAGGCTTCTTGAGGGAGGGATAGGAGTGATTTCTTCAGTAAGAGTGGTCCTTGCAGATAAAGTAGAAGAGATACAGGAAAACATGTTTGAGTGGGTTGCTGAGTAAGCCAAAAGCTTGGAGTGACTTACACAGGGAGAGAAAATGCTCTCTCTAATTAGCAAGGATGGCAGAGTTTGGGATATGCTTTGCTTTTTTTTTTTTTTTTTTTAAACCAATATTGCAAAAAATCTCCTGCCACAAGACTTCTGCAGGTTAGGTTTAAGGTGTTTCTTACATATATACGTCTTCTAATGATAGAATTGTGGGAGAAATTGGAGTAGGGCTGAAGAAATTCCATACTATCTGGTTTTCAACCTCCCCAGAAGATAATGGGGGATGTGGAATGCTACTGTCTTAACTTGGCTAGGTTCAGAAAGGAGAAATAATGTCTTAACTGAGCAGTTGAGAACCCTGACTAAATACTTCCTTGTTTCTTGCAGTTGGAAAACATGAGTTAACTGGGCATAAAGTTGCCGTGAAGATCCTGAACCGACAGAAGATTCGCAGCCTTGATGTTGTAGGAAAAATCCGCAGGGAGATTCAGAACCTCAAACTCTTCAGGCATCCTCATATAATTAAGCTGTAAGTTTTGCTTACTGTAATCAAACTTACTTAGGCAGTAATCTCTTTTTGCTCTCACTGATCTGAAGTACAATGAAAGGGTAATACAAACAGTATCTTGTCAGAAAAGTAACCAGCTTTAAAGTATGCAGCTGTGCCCTCTGTAGTGTGTTTTCACAAAGCTGATCTTCACTGCAGGTTGGAGAGCTTCCATTAGGTCTTTGCTTAGACATTCTTTGGACAGGTATATAAAAGATAATGTCATAACAGATATTTCTGGTGGCAGTCATCTCTGGTTTTACTGCCTACTTCATTTTTCTTTTTCTGTTTATATCTGATCTTTTTTTTTCCTGCTTAGAAAATGAGTTACTAAGAACAAGAGTGTAAAGGTAATTTCTATAGTAAGTTTATTGTATTTTCTCAAAATGTTTTTAGTGATGTACTGGCCAGTGATATATGTGTTTTCAGTGTAGGTGGTGCTCTGTAAGGTTTTTCTGAATTAAGGCTGTACAGTTTGATAAATGTGATTGCTATTTCCAACATCTTCAATATAGCAGCTACCCTTTGTCTAAATGTGTTATTTAAAATGTGCCTGATTACTTCTCTTTGTTGATCAATGGTCCATCAGTAGATTTCAGAGTACAACTAACGATGTCCCAGAGTAGACCCCTCATGTCTCATCTGTGGTAATAAATTATAAGTAACATTGATTTTCTTTTGACTCTAATTTCCTGTTAGGGTAACCTTCACCTCCAGAGTGTGGGTGACTTCCACTGTCTTAGTCATGATATGGGTGGTTTTTTTATTGGTAGAATCTTGTTTTAAGACTCCCTTGCCACTGGCAGATGCCATGTCTATGCACTCCCTTTTATTTTGCAACAGCTGTTAACACTGAAGCTAAATTACCTTGTGTAAGATCAACCCACCCACTTTTTCAGTGGGTTAGTTTTGAGAAGACTGTTGAGCTGATTTGTCAGCAAAATTGCTGGTGCTTTCAGTTAATCTATGAATGAGTCCAAAGGGCATACCTGTAGCCAGAACAAAATAGGAAGTGTCAGTGCACCAAGTGACATACCAGGATCAAAGAGGAACATGTGCTTGTGGTGTTGCTAAACTGAAGACCGTTCAGCAGATTTCGGATGACAGTTTCTTTCTCAGGGAATTATGGGGAGAATTTTTTCTTTTGCTGTAAAGGGAGCTAATTAAGCAATTTTTAGGTAAGGATATGTAGGAAAAAATCAAAATCTCTTAAATTGTGAGTTTGTCCTTAAACTTGTTATTTCAAAGCTTCAAAGTTAGTTTTTTTAAAGTTTAATTGAAGTAGAATGATAAAAATATAATAACCAGACATCAATACTCTTAAATACTAATATTCATTATTATTAAGAGGAATTTTTTCCTAGTCTGGAAGTACACCTTTTTATTTATGGCAAGTGAATTTCTTTGCATGTTAATATTGAAAAGTTTGTATTATTGCAACACTAGCAAAATCGTTTTGAAGTCCTTTTTCACTGCACCAAGCTGTTGGTGAGGCAGCATTGTAAATAGTCTTACAGAAATCACTTCTACCTCTGAAAGAACAAGGACCGATATTCCTGGTAGGGATTACAAATTTCCTACTAGTGTTGGCAATGGTGGCATCACACAGTGAAAGGAGAGGAAAAAGCTTCTGAAAAATATTGTCATTCCAGTAGCTGTAGATTGATAACCATTTTAACGTATATTTTTTATCTGATTATTTGTACAACTTCGGTTTTAACTAAACATAATTAGTGTTTTACTGAGTGTGTACACTAATAGATACCTTCTCTTATCAGGTACCAGGTCATCAGTACACCCACTGATATTTTCATGGTGATGGAATATGTTTCAGGAGGAGAACTGTTCGATTATATCTGTAAAAATGGAAGGGTAAGAAGTAGTCCAATTCCTCAGATCAGTGACTTGCATTCTCTTACTGCACTTGCAACATTCCTGTGTCACCCTACACTGGGGGGACAGACAGATTCTTTTTGGGTATCCTTGTCAGAATGGTACAGTTAAAGGTTTTTTTTTCTCAAAAGAATACTATGGTTAGTGTAGCACAGGATTTATGATTGGAGTGTCACAGGATTTCTGTGAACAGAATCAATGGAGTACAATTTATAAGTACTCTAGTACAGAATTTTTAACACAACCTAACTTGGGATATCTATTCACCTAGACCCTCTGTAGATCTCGTCAAATCTTAAGACATATTTTGCTGTATCAATATAACAGTCACATTCTAGCCTTGAAAATGATACGGAAGAACAAAAGTCACTCAGTCCTCAGAGGAAACAGAGTATGGTGGAGGTGTCTGTGGCCACCGAGAAGTCACGGGTTTCATTCCCATTTAGGACTTGTAACTGATGTTAGAGACACTGCTCTGGCTGCTGCTACAGTTCCATATGCCCTGACAGAGTCATCCATGGCTGCGTGCTTGGGAACTGAAGGCTGGCAAGGAAGCAGATAATCAGCCTGGCACCCAGGAATCTTGAGGCTGGTAGGGAGAGGAAGAAGAACACTGATTTGTCTACTTGCTTCACAGGACCTCCAGGGCTTGATAATGAAGGAGAGGGCATGAACACATGACTTGCATGGTCACAGAATGGCTGCTTGCCTCATAAAGTGGAGTTAATTAAGATAACTCAGTTATCAGGGTCTGGGAGCAAGGGGTACTGGTTACACCTTGTTAAATATAAGTGTGTTTTCTTGTATTCTGTTTTCATTTTTCTGCTATCCTTTAATATGTATTTTATGACTGTGCTTTTTTCTGAAAGTACAAATTATTATATGTTAACACATTTCAAATCTTTATGTCACTTTGTCATAGCATTTTTCCTCTCTACTAATCTGTTAATTTACAATGGCTGGGAATAAACCAGATGGATATGTACCCAGATGGAGCAGCTGAAAACTGTTTGTTCAGTATATCCCATTATTGGAAAGCTACCATTGTGCCCTTATTACTCTTCTACTGTTACAACAGCTTCTGTGAAAGATCTGAAGTCACTTTTTACAGACCATTTAGATATATGGGATACTTCAGTTGCTGGGACAAACTGTTGTGGGTTAGGGGTCTTTGTAGGAAATGCCCATCTAAGTCGGCTGTTTGGGACTAGCTGCTGATAGCATAAATAGCATCTGAAATGTATAATTTCTGTGCTGCATTTCAGCAGCTTTTGCCAGTTTAAATCTTGCACTGTGCTTAAATATCAAAGTTCGTTGATACTCCGGTTAGACAAAGTTAAATGTTTGAGTGCTAATGTTTGTAGCTAGTGAGTGTGTAACATCTACCAAACACAATTTTAAAAGTGTGATTAAGAAATTTCAGTGGCTTTCTGAGTGAGTGGATATGTTTTGTTTTAGTCATTTTAGAACGTGGTACAAACAAAATTATGTAAGATACGAAGCTTCTTGATACAAGTTCTGATAATCTGCTGTATAAAGTATCAAATGATAAGTATAATTGATAAGTTTAGGTCATGGGAAAATTTCCACTAGCTAGTAAAAATGAAAAACAAGTTAACTTCCACTGTCTTTTAATTATTTGAAATCTTTGTCTGTTTTAGCTTGATGAGAAGGAAAGTAGACGTCTGTTTCAGCAAATCCTTTCTGGTGTGGATTACTGTCACAGGCACATGGTAGTACACAGAGATCTGAAGCCTGAAAATGTGCTGCTTGATGCACACATGAATGCCAAGATAGCTGACTTCGGTAAGTATTGCTTTTTTTAATATCTGATTGCATTTCTGTTGTTAGATCCTGTTAATAACACTAGGAAATATTAAATAATATATGTATACTTTAATATCCTGGTGGTGTGATACAACAGAATAACATGTAGAATATATATGTAAAGCAAAATAATGTTCTTGCACATTTAATGAACTTGTTTTTCTCTCAAGCTTTCTTTTGAGGTATTTTCTGTGACTGGCCGAAATCGTGAACTGATTAGTTTGGTTTTGCTTAGCAATATTTTCCCTAAAATGCTGAGTAGACTTAGTTTCTGACCTTTCTTCTTCCAAACTCACTCCTTGTCTGTTTCACCATCCACAAAATGTACATGGTTGCTTCTCTTAGAAGGACAGTGCAGGGGCAATTCATCATCTTTAAGAAGCTACCGTGCTATAGAAAAATACTAGTCCTCCTGTTAAATTGCTCTAAATTTAATCTTTGAAGATGTGAAGATGATTTGTTTATGCTAGCTGTTCGTGACAGCAGAGAAGCCTTGCAGCTAGTTCTTGGAATCACATGAGTCAGGAAAACCTCACCACATAAGCATAGTAAGGTATCCATACTGCTGTGTCTTGATAGATATCTTATAGACATAGTGGATAATATCTGCTCATGTAAGTCTCCAATGAAAGGTGTTAGGTAATGCTGAGTACTCTACGTATGCTTTAAAAGTGCGGTGTTCAACTGTGTGGGCCATGGGAACCATACTGGTTTCTCATGTGTAGAAAATGCTTTGGGTGAAATAGCTCACATGGTGAAGAAATGAAGTATAGTAACTTACAAAAATATCTTCCTGTAAACTTAGTGTCAGCAAAACTGTAGCACTCAGTTAATCATGACTGGTATATTAAACAAGAGCTTAATAAAAGAGCTTGTGTGTTAGAATATGAAAGCTAGCCAAGCTGTACTCTTTCCTCTCCACATTCCCTGCTGACCAGTGAAAGGGCATAATTCCTTCTTGGAGACTGAGTTCTTTGACTTGTGGTAGTCTTGATCATGCAGCCTCCACTGAGGAAACTAGAAGGTATTTTCTACAGCTGTTAGACGATACCGAGCGCTGGTGAATGCAGGTGGCCTAGTTCTAAAGCACACTTCTGTTGCTTACAGAGTATCTGAAAACCAATCTACTGAAGTGCAGTGATGCAGGAACCAGGTGCATGGTGAAGGGGTGTAAATTGTGGTAAAGTCGTGTTTACTCCTCAGTTCCCTTGTTCTGTGTAACCTCTAACAGAATTTCAGGAAATTCTGGGGTAGCATTTTCCCCTTTGGCATTTTAGAAGCAAATGAGGTTTTAACTTTCTTGTTAATGACCAAAATCCTATCTTGCTGTACTGCTTCATCTCCCTTAGAGCAACTTTGTTCTCTGTCATGCCTGTGTCATCCAAATGTAACTGTTCTGGTCTAGGAATGGATATGTTCTCAAATATCTCTAGGCTGTGGGCAGTAATGGATTGATGTTACTCAGATTTCTGGTACAATAAATGGAGGATTATGTGACGTGCTCATGTAAAAATTCCGTAATTCCGAACAATGTTATTTCTTAACTGGAATAAATTTGTTAATTTTCTAATTTGTATCGCTAGTGGTTTGTTCTAGGTGGTATATGCAGTGTGAAATCATTTTGCTCCCTGAATTTTTAGTAGTTACTCTTATACACTTTCAGGTCTATCAAATATGATGTCAGATGGAGAATTTTTAAGAACAAGCTGTGGTTCCCCTAACTATGCTGCACCAGAAGTAATTTCTGGAAGGTAGTTTCTTTTATATTGGATACATATGTGCATGTACTTCAGTCATTTTGCTGCTTGATTCTAAAGGCTACACAACTAGTTCAGTTGACAAGCTTGATGCTGAGAAACTGAGGGCTGTTAGTTGTATTGATAATTTTTCATGAGTGTTCAAAGCTTCTGTGAACTAGGTTTGAATAGTTCCTGTAAGGTAGAGGTGATATCTGATGCCCCAAATGCATTGTATTGTGTACACTCTGCCTGAATTGCTTTAAAAATCTGATGTACAGCTCAGATCTTGGAAGCAGAGGTGCAGAGTTACAGGCAAAGTCTGCTGTGAAGTTGAGTAGCAGTGAAATATCTGCTGCAGAGTAGCTACTCATTCTGGAGGTAACTTCCCTTTTTGTAAACTATGATTGTCAAATCTGCTTTCAGCTACCTACCCTAATATTGCCTCTTTGTTTGGAGGCCAGATCTCTGTTTTACTCAGGCAGTGGCACAGAATATGTGACACATTCTGCTATATGGACTTAAACTTTTCAGCCACAATTTGGGGGATAGTTGACTTTGCACAGATTCCTCTAAAACCTTGATAACAATATATAACATGGGGTTTCTTAGTAGTAGATGCATGTTTCTTTCAGTTTGCCATTGTATGAAATTGCACTGTGGATTATTGTTACACATTAGAGAGGAAAAACTCTGTACTTGTGCCCTGTTATATATTAGAAAGGGAAGAGTACTAAAGTGCAAGGGAGATAGGGCATAGAACTG
Organism: Aleadryas rufinucha; assembly: GCA_013397815.1. Lineage (NCBI taxonomy): Eukaryota > Metazoa > Chordata > Aves > Passeriformes > Aleadryas > Aleadryas rufinucha. The sequence continues at coordinate 22,447 of VZTH01005503.1, forward strand.
AAATGGTATAGTGTTTGCAAATCAGTTGTCCCAAGTTCACCTGCTTTTAATTACTGTGATGAAATGGAAAAATGAGAGAAATAAAATATTTAAATGTATTAGACAAAAATCACTAATAGTTAATTTTTTCACAGGTTATATGCAGGTCCAGAAGTAGATATCTGGAGCAGTGGGGTTATTCTCTATGCTTTGTTATGCGGAACGCTTCCATTTGATGATGATCATGTGCCAACCCTTTTTAAGAAGATATGTGATGGTATCTTTTATACTCCTCAGTACCTGAATCCATCTGTAATTAGTCTTTTGAAGCACATGCTGCAAGTGGATCCAATGAAGAGAGCAACAATCAGAGACATTAGGTAAAACACCATCTGATGTCTGATCACAAGATGCTGGAATTACAATAGCGCAAATATACAGAACAAAGAAATTATTCATGCAGCTTGTCCATGTTTTCTAGACTGAGATGAAAAATTCATCTTCTGATGGCTTGGTTTTAGCTCTGATAGTGCTGATCTCCAGTGGACAATGAAGTATCTATTGGAGATCATAGTAAACCAAATTATTTATATTATATATGGAAATTCTGAGATGCTTTAGGCATAAGACTGCCATAGCAAAGCTGTTTACTTGCATAATGGTTTGCAAAAATTACACTATATAGACTTCTCTGGGGGGGGAAAAAAAATGTCTTTGCTGTTAGGAACCAGTGCTCTCTACTGTGTCTGAGGAAGCTATTTAATCTGATAACTACTGCTTTTATTCATATTTCTTCAGGCTCTGAAAGGTCATTTGTTAAGACTCTGAATATTCCACATGTAAGATAGCAATTTCTAGCTTCAAAACACTGGCATGAATTTGTGTATGAACAGTAATTACTTCACCAAGTACTGATAAGTTAGAGTTTGTAGGTAAAGAGAAGCACCATAGGCTCCAGATTCCAAGAGAAGATTCTGGAGAAGTTGATTGTGTTGACAAATGTGCACTGGATCAAATTTAAAAAAAGGTAGCTGAGAGAACTGTACTTTATGCAGCAGCTTAATTTTCTTTGGAAGAAGCTCTAACAAAGAATGTTGCTATATTACCATAGTGAAAATGATGCTTCTTTTAGGATTGGAAGTTAGGAAATCAGCAATGTTCATGTTTTCTCAGTGGAACAAAAACCACGGCACACTTATCCCTTACTACTTTATTACATTGGGAAGTTCTTCCTTGCAAAGATCAAAGCACTGCAAGAACTAAGTGTTGTAAGAGTTGAATGGGTGGGAATTTAACTTACCTCAGTTGTGTTAAATAGTGTGTGGAAAAGAAGTGGTGTGAAACAGATGTTGAAAAATGCTGGTTACAGAACATGGATGGATTTTTATTCCAAAACAGTTCTGTCCTATTATCCATATGACATGTCACCTCACAGTGTAAAGGACAAACTGAGTTGCATTGAATACCTCAATTCTTCTAAGGATTGTGTATTTGCATGCAAGGGAAAAGGCCCTGTGCCATGAACAGTAACAAAATGTTCCTCTGGGTTCTGTCATCCCAGCTGTGGCTGAGCCTTGTAGTGGTGTAGGAAAACATTTTTCTGCTTCCAAATTAACTTTTTTTTTCTGATGGAGCTATGTTTTTCTCAGCACATTTGTGCTGAGGCACAGTGTTCTCAGGATCACACTGAGTAGAGCTTAGTGCTCTGTGCTGGTTTGGGCTGGAATGAATTTTTTCACATTAACTGTGTTTTGGATTTGTACTGAAAATAGTCTTGACAACAAGTGGATGTTGTTACTGCTGAGCAGGGCTTGCATAGAGCCGAAGTTTTTTCTGCTTCTTACATTGTCCCAACAGAGCAGGCTGGGGGGTGCACAAGGAATTGTGAGGGGACAGTGCTATGCTGGCTGACCCTAGCTGACCACAGGCATACTCCATACCGTATGGGGTCATACTCTGCAATAAAAATTGGAGGAAGGCTGATGGTCTGCTGGTCATCAGTCAGTTGGTGATGAGCAATTGTTTTTATTTGCATTACTTGTCTTTCTTGGGTTTCCTTGTCTCCTTTCTTTGTGATTTTGGATTTTTTTTCCTTAGACTTTTTTAAAAGAAATTTCTAATTATTACACTATTTTTATCTCAACCCTCAAGTTTTTTGCACTTCTGCTCCTCTGATTCTGTCCCTCATCCCACTGGAGAGGACCAAGCAAGTGGCTGTGTGTTGCTTAGTTGCTGGCTGGGGTTAAACCATAGCAGTTCTGTTTGACAACCAATGTGGGGCTTGAAGGTGTTGAGATAGTAACAGATTTGAACAGAGCATATTAGATAAAATAATTATAAATTGTATAAGGGTTGTTGGTCAGAATATTGATTCTTCTGTTCTCAATATTGATTTATCTGATCTCTTCCGTGTTCCATTTTTTGCTGTACATGTTGAAGATTTAGATTGTTTTTTGCAATTTGCTGTGCTTTGTAGTACTTAGTGATTTTTTTTTTTTTTGTATTAGAACATTGGCCTTGAGCTTAATCTGTTATTTGGGCTCCGTACTGAAGCTGTTACTGTCCTCTGGGTACCATCTCAGGGAGACAATTAACAATTATACATCTTTGTCCAAGTTTTTTTTTTTCTGTGGAGCAAATACAGGATGTCACTTTCACTACGTTCTTCTATGACGTTTTCTCCCTCACTGCCATAACTTCAGTATCTTGACTGTCCTTGGGCTGTCAAAATATTTCTATTGGTATTTCTTAGGAGTATAGTTTAGGCTTTTTGAAAGATTAACAAGCTATTTTGGAGTATCTCCCAGGCCTCACAGCAGTGTGCTTATGGGTGGCAAGGCATGTGGGTGAAAAATGGGCAGGTAGGACATGATAGAAATGGCATTCTATCATGAAGTAGTAGAATGTTTGAAAGAAAGATGCCCTTGCTGTCCCAAAGAGGCCCAGCTTATTACACTGTGCTGGGACCTGGCTTGCTCCTATTGAGCACTGCTCAATACTGATCAGCACCCTCAAGGAGAAGACAGGATTTCTGGGTCTGAAAACATACCAACAGACACTTTGGCTAAGCCAGAAACACAGCTTTCAATTATATTACTTGTTCCTGTAACTAGAAATGAACAACCAAAGCAAAAGTCATCTCATCTGGTCAGGAATGAAGCAGCTTCTAGGAGAGAACGGGAGAGGGAATCAGAAGCATCAGCCCTTTCTGCAGCAGAACAGTCATGACAGCAGGAGGAGGAAGGGAATGAAATAATAAATGAGAAAATAACCACCTGATTCCTATCCCTAAGCAATTTGTGAGATAGCAAAAACCATTTTTTTCAGTTTCCTGCAAAATATCTAATAAAATCTTGTGCAGGCAGTGATTACTTTATGTAGTATTTTATTGTCTGTGCTACAAGGGGTCTTGAACTGGCAACCATGATTCTTCCTGCACAGACTAAAATTAATTTTATATTTTTAAATTATTTCCTGTTAAAAATGTTTTCTTTACGTACATATTCTCAGAACTTTTTTATTTTTAAATCTAGGGAACATGAATGGTTTAAGCAGGACCTTCCCAAATACTTGTTTCCTGAAGACCCATCATATAGCTCTACCATGATTGATGATGAAGCCTTAAAAGAAGTGTGTGAGAAGTTCGAATGCACTGAAGAGGAAGTGCTAAGTTGTCTGTACAGCCGAAATCATCAGGACCCTCTAGCTGTTGCTTATCACCTCATTATAGATAACAGAAGAATAATGAACGAGGCCAAAGACTTCTACTTGGCTACGAGTCCACCAGATTCTTTTCTGGATGATCACCACCTGTCTCGCCCTCACCCTGAACGAGTGCCATTCTTAGTAGCTGAAGCACCACGTCCTCGCCACACCCTTGATGAGCTGAATCCACAGAAATCAAAGCACCAGGGTGTGAGACGGGCTAAATGGCACTTGGGAATACGGAGTCAGAGCCGACCAAATGATATCATGGCTGAAGTTTGTCGAGCAATTAAACAATTGGATTATGAATGGAAGGTAACAAAAAAGAGGACCTTTACAGGAAACAACAATGCATTTTGGTTTGAGCTTTGTAGTTACATAGCCCAGAGGTCTGAAACTGTTTTCATGTTCTGGCATTAAACTCATGGGCCTGTGCTGTCTGTTTGCTGTGCCAGAAGGGTTTTGGGAGAGACTGGACATGCTGACAGGAAAAAAAGTCTTGCTAAAGTTTTCTATTGGGGCTGTAGGAATGAATATATTTTTCATGGCTAAAAAACCCCCCCAACAACCCTCAAATCCAACAGGTAATGAAATCTGAAGTCACTGGATAAATACTAGTGAGTTGAAAGGGCAAAACCAATATGCAGTGATATTTAGGCAGTTCTGGTTAACTGACTCAAATCTCTTTCATACTAGGTTGTAAATCCATATTATCTGCGTGTTCGGAGGAAGAATCCGGTAACAAGTGCATATTCCAAAATGAGTCTCCAGTTGTATCAGGTGGACAGCAGAACATACTTACTGGACTTCCGTAGTATTGATGGTATGTGAAGAGTTCCTTAAGTTAATTGAGTTGTATGGGAATTCATTCTACTTGCAAACATGTCTTTATTTACTTACTTAGAAGTGAAGTAAGTGTTGCCCTTTTTTATTTTAAACCACTCTAATCTGTATCAGTGTTTCCTTACTCCTTCCTGCACTAGTGTTCCTGTGATAGAAGCTTAGCTGCTGCATCCCTTAAAAAATTGCTTTTGAGCTGTATCAGGTCCTGAAGAGCTCCATTTTGTGTCTGCATCAGAACAAATACCAGTAATGGAAAAGGGGACAGGACTGCTGGAGGTGAGATTGGGATCAATTTAAGCTGCCTTTGGAGCTTCACCCCAAGTTAAACATTAATTTAGATCTGAACTAAGCATGCGAACAGTGTTTTCTAGTGAAGATAAAGCTTGACATCTAGGCATTTAAATTTGACTTGGACTGTACCTTGCTGTACTGGGTCTGACTGAGATGGACTTAATTTCCTTCATAGCAGCCTGCATGGTGCTGTTTTGCATCTGTGACTAAAGCAGTATTAATAACACACGAGTGTTGCTGAGCAGCACTGGCATAGTATCCAGCCTTTCTTTTTTCCATGCTGCCATGTTGGGAGGGGAACAACAGCTCTGCAGAGCTGAGCCAGATTGAACAAAGGCACATTTGGTGCCATATTGCTATGCCTAGCAAAGAAAGGGGTTTTGAGAAAGGTAACCTTGAGACTGGCTGTGTATCAGTCTGCTTTGGAAATAGTGAGTGGTTGCCTTTGCATCACTTCTCCCCCCTTGCATCAGTTCTCCTCCCATTATTTAAAACTGTTTATTTCTTCCCATGAGTTTTCTGACTTTTTCCCTTCCAATTTTCTTCCCCGTTGCACTGAGATATCAGCTGCAAGGCAAAGTTAACCCATCAATTCTAGTAGTAGCTGAAATTTGAGGTAGGAATTGTATACTTGCAGTTATTAAAGTCTTGAAAGCATTTAGTTTAACCTATAGAAAAATATGTTTTACGGAGTGACAGTAACAGAGTATGCAAAGCCTGGTTAAATGAAGTGAACAGAGGAGCTAATAGAGACTGAGCACAATGCTTGTTTATGGGCATAGTAGACTAAAGGAAAATTACTTATAGCCAGTGGTGTAGATGGCATGCCTAGGAAGACATTGCATGGAAAAAAGGATTTTTTTTTTTTTTTTTTTTTTGGACTGCTTAGAGCCATGCAACTGGGGAAGGGCAGCCTGCTACAATCCTGGTTTCCACTTTTGAGGAAATACAACTCCAGGGCACAGATTTGTTGTATCTCTTCCAGCAGTTAAACTGGTTTGACATTCTTTTTCTCCACCATGGTTAACTGTTCTCTGTTTCTCTTAACAATTTATAATTTAAAGTAGCTTTGTGTAAACAGGAGAGATTGCCTTTTCACTCATTTCTCCTGAAATAACTTTTCGCGAGCCAGCTTAGAGCCAAGTTAATGTTCAGTATTTAAAATAAGAGTAGCAATGCTTCAGCAGAACACTACTATTAAGATGAAACTATTTTCTCCTCATACTGAGGGTAAACTGAAGTTGCTGCAGCCCAAATGTGCAACATTCTATGGTGGAAAAACTTTCAAAAGAGAAGAATAAATTAATGCAGATGCTAACAATTATAATGTGCTAATGAATTGTCATAAAAATAGAAATAATAACAATGTATAAATACCAAAAAGAGAACAAAAATAGAATAAAAGTAGATGCTAGGAAGAAACCCTACAAACTGCTGTTCAGCTTAATCTTATGATGCTGACATGTTTTTGTTTTGAGTAACTTAAATTGAACAATTAGCTGCTGAAGTCAGTTCATGAAAAATACAGTTACTATTGGTCTGAACAAGATGTAAATAGTTCTGGAGTATAGTTCAGAGTACAGAAAGAATTAGCTTAAGAACATTCGCTTTTGTGCTACTATGTATATAAGCTTTTATTTTTTATCAAATACAGTTTGCAAAAGCTGTTTATTTATTAATCAAGATTTTAAAGACAAGATTAAGAAGTGTGAGGAGGGGAATACATTTGCTCCTCCTAGAACTGATTTGATACTAATACCCAATTTTCCTTCTCTCTTCTCTTGTCCCCAGATGAAATCACTGAGGCGAAGTCTGGGACTGCAACTCCACAGAGATCAGGTTCTGTGAGCAACTACAGATCTTGTCAAAAAGATTCAGATGCTGATGCTCAAGGAAAATCTGCAGATACATCCCTTACCTCATCAGTGAACTCTTCGCTTGACTCTTCCACAGCTGATATAACTCCAAGACCAGGGAGTCATACAATAGAATTTTTTGAGATGTGTGCAAATCTTATTAAAATACTTGCACAATAATTTTGAAGATGGGCTTATTTCTTTTATAGCAATAAGCATGCCTAAACTATAGTCAGATGCTTCCAACTATAATCAAGTTAAATTAACTAAGGCGCTGAAAAAGCTAGCCACAGAATGCAATTTACACGGGGATTAAAATTATTATGGGCAGTTACTATATATTATTTTGAAGCTGGCGTGAATTCTGATTGCCTGCTGTCCAATAGCATAACACAGGTACAGGAAATAACATGCCCTTTGGGTAGTGTTTGTAACATTTTATCTTGAGTGCAAAATAGGCTGCCTATAACATTTCAGCTAGATGGACCTCCTTGGTTTTTTCTCTGGTTATACATATATCTGATGCACTGTAAGTTAACATACACATACTTGGTCAGTGATCTCAGTATGACTTGTTGGTCACCCTCTACAGTTGTGACTCAGAACTATCAACATCTCTTAACAGTAACATGTTAAAACTGCTATGTTTCTTCCCCTTATTTGACAGAAAAAAATAAAGAATACTTTTATGCGTTCCAATGTACTACTTCTAACAAAAAATGTTATTAAATGCATGCAAATCCAGCCAGGTGGAAATGTGTGTAGATGCTCTGCAATGAACTGAGGGTGAAAATTCTGGGGGCAGTGAGTGGAACAATTGAGTCCATAACAATGGCAGGGGACTTAATGCTGAGGAGATGTGGCATCCCATGGGCTAAACCAAAATGTTGCTTTGTGGAGAAGAATGTTGCTGTGAGGAAACTCTTCCTCTGTGCATGTTATCTTAGTGTGGTAGTAGCACAGCAGCTCCCCATTGCTACTGCTGGCTGAGAATCCTTTTCCTTATAAACATGTCCCTGTAGTTAAGAGCACAGCCTGAGGCCTGTTTCATGCTATTCCAGAATCTGAAATTGACAGTTTTTAACATATATGTTAATACTTTGATACAGCTGGTTATCACGTTAACTTAGGATATACTATATAGTATTCAGTATGAAGTGGAAACAACTTATATAGGTTTCTAGTTTTTCCCAGGCCACTTTTATAGAAAACTTCGCTATTTAATGTAACTGAATTAAACAGTCTAACTTTTCAGTTGAGCTTTTGAAAACTGATCATGACAACTTCAATGCTAACTTTCAAAAGGTTTGCAAGAGTAGATTGCAATTACCCATAATAAAAATCCTTCTGCATTTATGGTTTTTGCAGCATTCCAGGAAAAAAATTGAACCTTATATGTTAAAATCACAGTTAGTACTTGCATGAAAACCTTTAGTCTCTCTTAAACTGGATATAATTAGCCATGGTTCTGTTTTCATCTAGCACTTAGTAGATATAAACAGTCGTAAAATATTTAGTTTTGCATTCAAGACTTAATGTTTATTTCAAAATAATCTTCATGACCTACATCGTTTCAAAGGTTGCTCCCCCAGGAAGAGGCTGGAAATCCAGGCATTATATGAACAGTGAAAACTGAACTCTTCACATGGATGGAAATTCTTGCCAATGGCTGAGATTTTATCCATGTGAAACTGCTAGCTACAGATATAAGAACAGTTTTAATCCTGGCCAGCTGGCTCCAGTCCAGGAATTCACATGCACAGAATCTGAAGAAACATAAAGCTACTGTTAAGACCCAGAACTGCTGTAACTGTGTTCTGAACTGGGTGATTGTGAGGTCTGTCTAGTAGATAGGTACACACTACACCTTCATTTCTTTATCCTCAAGTGTCACAGATGGTCCCTGTAGGGACATTGGCTGTATCACTGTACCTTAAAGTGGAAGATTTTCCAAAGTGGAAGTTAGTATCTGAAGTTTAAACCCAAAACTTTAACATGCCAACGTGGGGGACCAGCTGCAAATCCTACAAAAAAGTCCTGTCTTTAGTCTTGTAGAATTGGTTCTGATGTACTGAATAAATCAATGTGTTAATTTTTGTTACTCTTTATTTTGGGATTATTAAGTATTGCACTTCTATAAACACTACAAACGCACAGGTTTTTAAATTGTAGTAATTCCTCATCTGGAATTGGTTTGGGATCACTTGCATATATTAAACTATTTGTAAATGCTATGTGCTCCTTGTAATGCTGACAACACATGCAAGGTGTAAAGATGCAAAATAGTTTTTAATTTTTATATATCTTTTCGGCCCTCTTGTGCATTAAGACAACCCTGGTTTGTCCTTAGTTTTGGTATCAGGAAGTTAAAGCAAGTTTCTGGCAGAAGTGTACAATATATGTAGTTTTAAATAAAGTACATTTTTATGGTAGGTCAATTTTGACGGCCAAAGGTTTTCTGATTGAACTGAGATTTTTATAGGGAATGGGAGGGGTTGAAAGGGGCACTACCAACCTAGCTGAACCCAATTGCCTGTTGTGTGACTTTCTTATGCTTTGTCGATCTTGCTGTTGAAATTGCTTTCTTCACGTGTTCCTTCCTTTCGTTAGCATTGCACTAGAAGCTGCCAATAGGCTGTGAAATGAAACTTCATTAAGAGAGCTGCCAGAGTTGTAAGGCAGCTTATGCAGATACACAGACTGGTAAAGTGTGTTACTCTGTATTCCCAAACTTACTCCTGTTGGAGTACAATCAGTTAACTTGTCTTTGTAATTTTTTCAGTAACATGGATGAACCTGGGCTGTCCATGTGCAATATAACTCACTAGGTAATGGATAAAAATTGATCTTGGTGGTGCAATATGAAAAAAACCCAACCTTTCATGTTTGTCTTGATATGAGTGTTTAATACAAACTTCGAGCTAAATTTTATTTTACCAGTTGATTACCATTGTGAGATATGAAGTCCTGTTCTTTAACAAAGATGTGCCTACTTCCTGTTAATTTCTTTTGACAAAGCTGAATGGCAAAAATGCTTGTTTCTAACTGTATAACTTTTTAAACTTTCAAAACTAAAGACTAAGTAAACATGAAATACGGAACCATCTTGTTTGAAACTGTGTGCATGCTGTTTTCTAGTGTTATATATGTTAAGTGGAAAAGAGCTGTTATACTCGTTTTTAAAAAAGCAGGTACTGCACTTTTAGAAAAAGAAACAACACAACATTAATTACATCAGAATTCCCAGCTAGACTGGCTGGTGCACCAGCAGTGCTCGCCTGATCTGACCGACCCTTTTCCGCTAGAACCTGTAAACCTTTTTGCTGCAGAAAAGGGTTTTGAGATGGAACAAACCCTGAGCACGGTGTAAAAGCATTCCTCGTCTCCCATCTTCTCTCAGCCTTCCCCTCGCACCACGGATGGGGTTTTTCTCTCGGTATTGGCCCCTGTAGCTAGGGAGCAGTTTTAAACCCTGCAGCCTGTCTTCTTGTTGAGTTTTTTTGTTTGGCTTAGGGGTTTTTTGTATTTTTGGGGCGGGGGGGGGTGTGTGTGTCTTTATTTGTTTTGGTTTTTTGGGGTTTGGGTTTTGTGGGTTTTTTTGGTGTTTTTTTTTTCCGTTTGGGGGGTTTTTTTTGGGTTTTTTTTTGTTTTGGGGGGTTTTTTTTTTTTTTTTTTTTTTTTTTTTTGTGTTTTTTTTGTGTTTTTTTTTTTTTTTTTTTTTTTTTTTTTTTTTTTTTTTTCCTTTTTGGTGTTTTTGTTGTGGTGGCTTTTTCCCTTTTAAAGGAAAAACCCGTCCTTCGGAGCCTGGGTCATTTTTTCCTATGGTACTTCCCGCCGGGAGCCTCCTCCCCATGATGTGTGGCTGCTGTCCCGGTGCGCAGTCGGTAAACGCGGGGGCATTCCCGCCGTCCCACCCCTGTGCCTGTGCGACACACGAGCACCGCGGGCGGTGGCACTCCCAGGGCCGCGTGTTTTCCCCCTCCGCCCTCGCTCCTGCGCTCCGCCGCTGCCTCAGCCCGCCCAGGAGCGGCGGGGCCGCCGGGCGCCTCACGGCATCCAAGCGGCGCTGCC
>VZTH01005503.1:33211-53647 GCA_013397815.1 Aleadryas rufinucha
GGCGCTGCCGCCCCGAGCCGAGGCGAACTACAGCTCCCGGCTGTCCCTGCCGCCGCCAGGGCCATGGGCGCTGCCGCTGCCCCTGTTCCTCCCTGCCCCCGCCCGCTTCCTGCGGTGCCGCCCCGCCTTTCCGCTTCCTGCCGCGGGCCGGGGCTGGCGCGGCGCTTCCAGCCAGGAGAGGTGGCCGGCGACAGCTCCAGGTACCGCCGCGGGGATCGGGGCTGTGCGTGCCTCATTGACAGCTCGGGTGCAGCCGGGCGGCTGAGGGTTTTGTAGGGACCTGCCCCTCTGTGTTACTGTTTTAGCTTCGAGATGAGCGAGGCGTGATTTTTCTGCTGTGTGCTTAAAAGCTCAATTACCAAGCTACTGAACATGCATTTTCCCTAGTTCTCCAGATGGCTTCTTTTGGGTGGAAGAGAAAGATTGGTGAGAAGGTCTCAAAAGCTACTTCTCAGCAGTTCGAAGCAGAAGCTGCGGATGACAAGGATCTGGGTGACGATGATGATGCTAACTGGGTGCATGCAGCTAAGAGGAGAAAGGAAATTCTCTTAGAAGATTGTGTAAGGAAAAGTAAGGAGCTCAAGGATGAAGGTGCAGATTTGGCTGAAAATAGGAGGTACTAATGTTGTCTTACTCTTTTTTCATTGACTGAATAAGTTCTGCATGATATTTTAGTTCCTTCTCTAAACACTAGTAATTTGCTAGTATCTGCATTCATATTTTTCGTAATTTGAAAGGTGATAATTTGTTTCATTCTGCCTTTACTGTCTGGTACTAAATAAGTTTTTGCCTTTGGTGGTGTTGTCAGCTGTGAAACAAAGTCTATATTCCACTTTATTTTTGCTTGTTCTCATAACAACAATAACAACAACATCAAAAAAGATTATGGAAGTCGAGATAAGAAAAACTGATTGGATCTGAAAGCTGAAAGGGTAAATAGGATGCAGTGTGATAAGCCATACCGTAAGTAATGCTTTAGCCACTGTTGGAAATGTGTCTTTTTTCTCTTACTGAGAGTAAGCCTATTTACCAGCGCACAGTGCCCAGGCAAATACTGCCAAGCAGCTAATGCGGTGTTAATCTGCCTAATGATTTCTAAAGTCAGGTTTGGAGAGCTGCTCTGAATGCCTTCTGAGTCCTGGAAGTTTGGCCGTTCTGAAGTATGTTGCAAAAGTGGTTCCACTGCCCTATTATACTTCAATTGGGAAGTCTCTTTGGAGTAGAGGTGTGTTAGAAGAGGGAGAGTTGGACTATAAATTGCATATTGACTGCATAATTTGGCCAGATCTTCACTGGAGGGGAAAGAAACAGTTCTGAGAGTAGTCTCCTTAAAATCTTCAAAATACTTTGACATGTAAATTTTAATCCTGTCTTTACTTTTAAGAACATCTTCACTCTATTGCCCCAGATCAGAGATAACCTTATTTTCCTGGTAGGAACATGACTGTGATGTCGGTATGTGCTCCTGTGCTGTTATACTTTTTGTCTTAAGAAATGTCTGCTAAAAAAGGGTTCTCTGGGCAATATGGATGAGAGAACAACTAGGAAGTTTAAAGCAGGCAAGTTTATATATCATAATAAACATACTGTGTGTGTGGTTGGGTCTGATTTAAAAAAAATAATTAATAAATACAAAATCTCTTTGAGAAAAGTCTTATTTTCAAGTATTTAGATACAGTTTCCTCTTTCTAGTGGTCACTGAAATAGTGTCACTGTTCAGTGACTGACTTCTGTTGATTCTTTTGTGTTTCTGAGGCCTGTAATTCGTGACTAAAATTTTGAAGACTTTTAAAGTTGAGTTTAAATTAAAACCAAGTTAAACTAAATAAGTTTTAAGCATCCTGCCATTGTGTTAATCAATAGATTTAAAGCAGTAGTAGCATCAGTGGGTTACATTAATATTAATAGCTGAAAACACAGAATATACAAATTAATAGTCAATTAACATCTCTGTTTTTAACACCAGAAAGAAATCATATATTGGTCTAAAGAAAGGTAGATCCATTCTGTCCTTTTAGGAATATAGAAATTTCTAAATGTTTTCATTCTAATCTTGTATTGCTAATACATCCTGTACTTACATATCTTAAACAGATTGATCTTTTTATTTCTTTTTTATGTCTTTTGTTCTACATATGCCTTACTTGTATTTTGCTTTGGATGTTGTATATATTTTCTCTGTTTTTTTTTTTTTTTTTTTGTGTATTTTTTAAAGTGCAGTAAGTCTCTTAAACAGCAGCAAATAATAGTTTAGGGCAGGGACATACTGAACAGCAGGTAATTTTTGATGCTTTTAATATCTTCACTTTGTCTTAGAAATTGAGTTTTCCATTACCTGTCAGTTCAAAAACAAAATCTTAACCCATCCATAAGTCACAATACAAGCATTTTTTGTGAATTTGGTGATGACTATCTCTCGTCAGAACTGCTTGTAAGAGCTACTGAGAAACTCAGAATGGCTTATAACAGGTATGAGAAGGAAGTTAACCTTCATATCTAAGGCTCAGCAGAAGTTGTTACTTGGAATTGTAGTTTCCATCAGTTACTCCAGCACGCTGTAGTTCAGTCAGTGATGGTGATATGGTGCTTTTGGGGTACATAACTTTCAGACAGATTTTCTCTTTAAAAAAAAAAAAATCACATAGGTTGGAAGCTAAACTCACAGTGTAAGGCTTCTATTACTTAAACAGGGGGAATAGTTGATGTACCATTACAGGCAACTTGAGGAAGCAGACTGAAAGGAATGTTTACTCTCTCTGGCGGAAAGTGGTTGCTGTGATTGTGTTCAGGCTTATGTGGTCTGTTTCTTGAATGTACATTTGTACAGCATAAGCAGACTCATGTAAATAATTAAATACTTAAGGTAGATTGTTTCCTGAAATATCAAAGTGTGGTAACAGTTTAAGAAGGATTTGAGTTGGATTGTGTGGCATTTTAGAAGAAAAGCAAAGACCAAGCACTAGAAAGTAACAAAGATTGGTTCTAAGTTGGTGTTACTTGTGGAGTGAAGGGTATCCTAAAAGAAAACAGACTAGTGAAGAAGCAGGGGGCTAAATAAAGGAAAGAAAGGAAAGTTATAAATTCAACTTCATTTCTTACAGTAGAGAGACTGAGGTAATGTGCATGGCAAAAATTAATATGATGAATTTTATAAGCAGGCCCATATTACTTAGCTAAAACAGTTATTACCATGTTTATGCTTTATTATTCTACTTATCTTATTTTTCTGGTCAGGGAAGGCGGTGATGGTGTTACAAGCCCCACCATTAGTTAGTCTCTGTGAACACAGTAAGTCTGTTTGTGTGAATGAGTGAGATCTCACTGTTTGGTGTTGGTAAAGTAGGTCTCAGTGCTTCTCTAGGGGAGGGAATAATGAATGAGCTTCTCCGGCGCCAGAATTTATGCAGCCTGCTTTATTTGCCTGTTGTCAAAGTTGGGAGTGGAATGGGGGGATTGTTTTGGAGGTGGTGGCCCTCTGTGGGTTTTCATCTTCTGTGGAACTGTTTAAGGAGTATTTGTACCTGCTGTAATGTGTGTGCATGAACCTGATAAGCTGAGACAGACATACACAGAAGAAAAACGGTGATGAAGACGACAGTTTCTGATCCATATTTTTTGTGGGATGGGAGGAAAGATTAGGAGTCTACCAGAAAAAGGTGTTAAACTAAGTTGATCATCACAGTGGATGTGTTACTGTGAAAAACACTGTTTAGGAGATGCTGACCTAGAAACTTGATAAGTAGGCAGTATTGAAGATGGCATGTGAACGGGTGATCTTGTCAGAACAGCAAGAAAAGGCAGAGCTGTGGAAGAAGTATCACATTTGTATGCTCTTTTGATGTGTGAGAAGGAGCAATGAAACATGTACAAACATACACACAATCTTTTGGAAACAGGCACGTGCTGTTTGTTATTCTTTGGGCTGTCTGGTGCACGGCATGGAGGTAGCCTTTGATGATTCGTGTGGATCCCTTCCAATTCCGGGTATGCTGTGATTTCTATGAACAAAATATTGTCTGTTGGTGGAAAGTGTGGAGAATATTCTAGAGGAGAATTTTTTTTTGCTTATAGGAAACTTAAAATACTGGTGGATTATCCATCTTGAGACACCAAGTATGGATGTGCCTACATACACTGGAATTAAGAAAAAAAACCAACCAAAAAGCAAACCCAAAACCCAACAACCCCAATCCAGTTTTTTTTGCATTGACAGTCCTACACTGTTTTAAATCCAGCATGAGTTCGTGTGCTCAGCCTTAGTATTTTGAACACAGCAATTTGCCATTACAGTGTTATTTGGCTGGGAGAGAGGTAAGCCTTTGGCTCTGGCCACATGGTTAAGAAATGGTTGAGATGCAGGTGAACAGTGAAGTATGATGTCTTTAAATACATGGCGTGTGAGAGCTAACAGTTGGAGGAAAACCTTCTGTCAGACTTGTGTCCTCAGTATAACTGAGTTGCCTGTCCATGCAGTAGCTCTGCAATCATCCCTGTGCTGTTTTCAAACCACACACTTCTGTAGCTGCCCAGTAAGTGGCGATAGAGCTCTTCTCAATGTGTCCTGAAGAGGTGCAGGGTTTCTATTGGAAGTAGACACTGTTGGTTTTAAATCCTCAATGATTTGCATTTCTTTTTTCAGTTTTGCTAAATAAAAGTTAATGCTGCTTTTGCTTCTGATGATGGTTATTGTGCATTGCAGTAAAAAAGAGTAAAAATTTCCATCTTGATTGAGAAGGTCACATTTTCATCTGGAACACTCCTACATTAGGGATTCCCCTCTATTAAAAAAATTTTCTTTCACTTTGTCACTTGGTGTCTAAATTAGGTTGATTAATAAGATTTTACTTTTTATTTCCGTTAGCATTTGCAATAGCAAATTGAACAAGGACATGTCAAAGTGCAGTGACTAGACCAGGTAACAGGCCAGTTTTCGTGAAACTGTTCACTTTTCTGGAGAGATTAATTTTTTAGAATTGCTTAATTTTCTAATCTATTAAAAAAATTGAACTTCTCTGAAGGGTCGTTTTTTTCCACATTTTAGCAGTTGAGACTTTTTTCTCTGATGTGAATGCCAGTATAACTCACAGATATGTAGTTTGTGATTCTTTAGCTATATATGCTATAATTGAGTTTGTTTTTCTACTAGACATTGTAGGTTGTCAGATGATCAGCCACACACCTTTAAAAAGTATGCTTAGTGTTGTGGTAAGTCAAATGTTTGCTGAGAAAATATGTCTGTCAGGTGGAGCAGATTTTAATAGTTCTATTTGTTCCATTCACCCATGTGTTTTAGGTTTAGATTGTGGTAAGTACTGGATTAAAAATGACTTACGAAAGTAATAAAGTTGTTTTCAGGTTATATTGCTACTTCATTTTGGTGCAACTAACATGGCAAAGGATAGAGATCATTGTGTTGAAATTGCTTTTCAAGTTAAAGTCAATAAAACTGATGTTACTTACATAATACAGTGTTAATAAAGAGGTTTCCCAGAAGATCCCAGCAGCTGTCTTTGGCAAAAACATTTCATTAGTTTAATCAGCTGAGTTATGTTGTAGAGTAGCCTAGAAAAAAATGGGGTGTGTTAGAGAGAAGAGGGATCCAGGAGAGCAGGTTTCAAGTTTTTTGTTTCAAGTTTTCTCCCCTGAACTCAAGAATGGTTCTTCCTGATGAAAAGGAAATCATGAAAAGGTGAGAAAGTGTCCTGTGTGGATGTACAGGAAGCTCCTGACAAAATCCAAGCATAGAATGGAAATTTACAAGAGGTGAGAGCAGAGGTGTGTGACCCAGTCAGACCACAGAGACTCTGTCTGAGTATGCAGGGATGAAATTAGGAAAGCCAAAGCCCACGTGGAGTTGACTCTGGGGAAAGATGTGAAGGGCAGCAAGAAGGAGGGCTTCTACAGGTGTACCAGCAACTAAAGGAAAAAAAGGAAAAATGTGTGTCTTCTACTGAATGGGGTGGGGAATCTAGTGACAAAGGATGCAGAACAAGCACTCATTATGTGCTTTGCAGTGGTCTTAACTGATAAGTTAACTTGACTGATAAGGAGCTCCAGGTCCAATGGACCAGAGGGGAAGTCTGGTGCAAGGAAGACTTATCCTGGGTGAGTCAGACTGAAATATTTAGATAAACCTGATGTATAGAAGTTCATGGTACCTGATGAGGTCCCTCCCAGAGTGCTGCACGAGTTGGTTGATGTCATCACAAAGAATCTTCAACTGCACTTGAAAGGTCCTGACGTCATGGCATGATTTCTGGGAGCTAACAGATTGATAGGGAATGGTGTGGATTTTCCATCCTTGTTGATACTCTGGGCAGTAGCCTGAGCAACCTCCTTTAGCTGACCCTGCTTTAAGCAGGTGATTGGACTACATGATCTCTAGAGTTTCATTGCAATCTTGGCCATTTTGTAAGAGTATCCCATTAAAACTTCAGACACATTTAGAATACAGAAGGTAGTTCCTCTGACTTAAATTTGACTTTTTAAATTTTGTTTCACTAGTACGGGTATCTTTGGTGGAATACTTTGGGTGCAGAAAGAAATTCAAAAAACTGCTCTGCCTTCTTACCATCTCTGCTAACTGATCTCATTTAAAGCAAAGATGTGTTTTAAAAGTTAAAAAATCAAAAGGATTGATTCAGAAGATGATGTGGGAGTCTATAAATTTATTTTTGGCTTCAAGAATAAAGTCTGAAGTTCTGTTAGGCTGCTGGTATAGTGTATTGGCAATGTTGATTCTTTCATAAGAGTAGTCTGAAAGCCCTACACAGTTTGGATTTTTATGATTGAGTGTAGGAGAAATTGCTGGAAAATGCTTATAATGAAACCAGGAATATGTAGTAAGTACTCATGCCTACTGTTCCTTGTAGGCTGAAAATAACCGTTTGGTGTCAGTTTGGATGTAATTTGCATACCAGGTATAATTAGCTATTATATGTAATGCTTACATCCTTCAGAGTGAATTACCAATACCAGTATTCTGCAAACAAAATGAGAAGTTTTAGTATCAGTAATTATTTGATTAGGTTGAGAGTTTTCTCGGGTCAGTCATGCCAAAATGCATAAGTAGGTTTCACACTGTAAGTAAAATTATACAAGCAAATAGGGGCTTGATTAAAACTGTCATGAATTCTAGTCAAAAAACCTGATCATTTTCTAAAGTTTTTCAGTGTTCAGCATTACTGTCTATTTTGTGTCTGTATAAAACTTCCTTACTGTTATGCTTCCTTGGGAATGCTGTACACATGATTTGCTCACTGAAGAGGTGGAGGGTGTAAGCTGGAAGTCCTGGGTGCAGAACATAGGAGCTGAAACAGAAAGGACTGAACAAGTATGGACTTTGTACCTTTGTTTTTTGGAGAAAGCATGTTACAGCTTCTCTCCTACTAGTCAGAACATACTGATTGTTTTTCAGGCCTTATAACCTTTCTACAGAATTGAAAAACTGCAGAGGATGTTTTGCAGTGTTTAACATCCTCCTGTAAACTGTTGTATGAAGTAACACATTAATTTTTTTGTCTAAGTTAATTTTTATTGCTAGCTTTATTTTTTTCTGTCACTTACTGATAGTTGTTGCTTCCTGGTGATGCATCTAGCTGGCCCCTCTGATTGAGGAGGAAGTTCTTTGCAGACTTTTTAAGTATTTATTCTCGTTTAAGTTGTAATTTGTCTTTAAATTGCCTATTTTCTTTTCATTCTGGGAAACATTATTTTCCAACAGCTGGTTATTATTTGGCAAAACAGGAATTCAGTTATGAAATTGTTACTAATTTAGTGCAGATTTTTCTGAGAGTGAGTGCAAGAATCGTAGGTTATTTAAGCTGTACCCAGACTTTGAATGGTTTTGAGAGTATCTTTTTGTTAGAATTGTTATTCCTTGAGGATATTGAAATGTGACACCATATGAGCCATCTGTATTTGAATGTGTGCATTTTTCTGTATGTATGTGTTTGTAAATAGAAGCAGAAGGAATATTCATACACCAGCTGTAGACTGTGGAATCATTTATATATGTATATTTACGTATATATTTATATTTTCCTTCAGAGAAAGCATAATTTAATTAGTGCCTATGTATCATCCTGCATAATTTAGGCAGTTACTGTTAGTTTAGAAAATAACCAGAATTCATTCAAGGTCCCTTGACAGTGTGAGGAGAAAGAGGTACAGCCTGTGGGGCTGCAGGATGACTGCGGTCCTCCTATAAACACCTCAGGTTAGATATCTAAACTTAGGTGAGGGGAATTGGGTCTGTCAGTGCTTTTTTGGAGGTGAAGGAAGGGTAATTTGTGTTACCTGCCTTTGTATTTATGTCCAGAGGGTCTGTTCCTTCTGTGTATGAAATATAATTTCCAGAATTTTAGAAGTGAAAAGCTGTGTTTTTCACTAGATATGTCCTGTGCACTGTTTTTTTGTTAAATAAACTCTTCAAAAATGTGTCTGTTTACTTAACATCTCCCCTCATATTTCAATATGTAGAGAATGTTACTGGAATTGAAGAAGCATTTAAAAAAAAATAGTTCTTAAGTGTTTGATCAGTATATATTAATTTTTGTGTATGTTAATATGTATATGTTAATATCTCTGTGTAGAGGATTCATGCCTGACAGTTCTTTTTTTTCCTATTCTTTCTATGTATATGAAGTTATTGGAAACTAATGAATACTTGTCTCAGATTTTTATAGGCAGTAATCAATAGTATCTGAATTTTTGTGTTACTTGCTGCTTCTCTTGTTTTGTCCCATTCCTAGCATGCTTTCCGGACAACTTCTGTTTATGACCCAGTAGGACAGTTGCATCTAATCCCAGAATACCTCTGTGATACTTCTTAACTATATAACATAATGGACTGTAAATGAATAATATAAAAATATAAATATTGATATCGCATTACTTTTATTTTTGTTACTCATTATGATAATATTTTGCATTTAATTTTTATCACTCATTATCATAGCTGTGCTTGAAAAATTACAGTATGTGAAAGCACATGGGCTGGCATAGTTCTAGCCTTGTAAAGTATGGAGTAATTAACTCCACCTTTTTTTCACTTAATTTTTCTGGCAGTCTGTGATTTTCCTTGAATCTGATGTGTGTATGCCACCAGCCTTTGAGATGTTTTCCCACATGAATATTCACAACTTTCTACTGTGTGTAAGGGACACTGAGTGTATATAGCAGAGTGCTACTGCTGCATTTTTTTCTCCTCCAAGTGCTGTGTTGAGGTGAAGTGCTTCAGTGTGAGTTTCTCTCACAGTTGGCTTGATTACTGAAACTGTCTTCATGTATTCATTCCTTCTCTCTTTCTGCATATTATTGTGTTAAACTGTCTGAGACAGGGATCACCTTTTAAAAATAGGTGACATAGTGGCAGTATAGCCAGCATTATTGCCATCCTGCAGAAAACAATTTCTGCTAGCGGGTCTGTACTGGTAGATGGCAGCTCGAGGTTTGTGAGAATACTTGGATGCAGAAGTCTGTGTGGCAGGTTAAAGAATAGGCTTGAGCTTAGAGATTTTGCCTATAACTTCAGTTACGTGTTCTGATGGTGCAGCTTTTAAATGTAAGCAATTCTATTATTTATATCCCTAGTATAATGCAACTTAGCAAAACCTAGTAATTTACATTAATATTCTGAGCAGTTTTTTAGAGAAATACAAACTGGGACCTTTTCCACATCCTTTTTGGGATCCCCTGTATTAATGATACCATGTATTACAACATGGATACTGTAAAATATGATCATATCTCATTTTTTTAAAGTGACAGTTTTGTGATTTTGCTTTTTGTCCAGATCTAGTGTTAAATACATCTAGTTGCATACATCTAGTAAAAACTTGATTAATAGAACCTTTGTATTTAGAAATTATTTTTTCATAATGTTATTTCCCTTCATAGAGGAAGCAGCAGGGAAAAAAAATTAAGAGCTTTCCTAACTTAATATCTTTGTCCAGTTGCTCTTTAAGTCTAGTTATTGTTGCTGACAAAGATAATATCCCCCTCCACTGCTGTTGCTTTAACTGTCTCTGTCATTCATGGAATTTAATTTTGAAGTAGTAATTTAGTATCCCTTGCGTGTTCCTTACTGAGTATGATGGGTACCTGTTGTCCATATCGTCCAAAATTAAAATATACTGAATTTAAGGGATTTTAATTGCCCATTTGGTTCAGCGGTTTTCTACGGAAGTCGGAGATGGCTGTGTATTTTGTTATAAGATCTTGGTTCCTATGTCAGCTTGTCTTCTAGTTCCCTAAATGGTATCCTCCATATCCTGTGGCATATTGTAAAAGTATCCTTAAACTGAAAAGGATACTTGGCAGTAAAGACTCAGAGTAAAAACCCTCTATCAACAGCATCTTGTTCAGCCAGGTCTTTTGAAGGGTCAACTCAAATAGCAAATGGGGAAAATTGAGAGTGGTGCATTCTCAGTTTACATTGTGGAAATACTTGGTGTTGCAGGACTGATGGTTGTTAATGAGTTGACTTCATAACATAAACTACTACCACAAGAGTAACTGCTTGGAAGTGTCCTGTGTAGTAACATGTGGTCATCAAATTTATAAGAACTTAATTTATTGTGTGTCTTGACTTCCTCTATTGTTTTTTGTCCTGCTGGTTTATTTGCATGGCAGTTAACAATGCAGTAATTTTGTAGACAGTTGTTAAATTATGTCCGGGCTGAGTTAACCGAAAGCGAGGGCTGGCGTGTGTGTTCTCCCTGGCTTTGGCTGTTTGGAAGTACCTGGTCAAGGATTGCAGTTCCATCGCTGGGTGAACTGAATTGGGCTGGGGATCAATGTGATCCAGTTCCACTGCTCTTTCATTTCCACTACTTTGCCATGGTCCCGTTTTTTTGTTTTTACCCTGGGGGAAGCCACCTCAAAATATCAGTTAGTGACAGGAGTGGAAACGAAGCCTGGCTGGGAATCATTATCTTTCTGGTTGCTTCTGATCTGGTTCACAAATGCTTTTGACAAAATAGTCAGAAAAATGGGAGTGAGTGGCCAAACAGCAGGGGAAGAGGAGAGAAGTTATTTCATTTATACTTTATTGTTGTCCAGTTGTTGCCTGTGTTATGTTACTGTATTGAACTTAAAATTTGAAATGGATATCTGTGAATTTGTTTGCACTTGTAGTCTAGACTTCAGTTTTTACACTTTTAAAACACTCATCTGTTTTCAAATGAGTCTAATTGTCTTACTTTTATCATTAGGCTGTGAATGAACTACTTCTAATTAGCTCATAGGGACTTTACTGGCTGGGACTTCACTGGCTGTACTGCTAAATTTTCTCCAATTTTAGCAGTACAAACTAAAGTACACTTTTTTGATAGGGGGTAGGTGCAGAGAGAATCTTAACACGACAAAAATGTTAAAATATATTGTCAAGTACTTTTGGTAAACCATCTGACCCATACAAAATGGGTAGTAGACATTGTACATTTTTCTTAGTACAGTAATTTGGGTGACCGGTACATTTGTCCTGGTTGCAAAGAGAAGAATCACAGTATTTACAGTATCATCCTCAATTTATATTATTGTGTTTAAATACTGTAATTCAGAGGTTTTAGACAGAAACCATACCTTTCTACCTATGAATGCTGTCCAGTACAGTTGTACCGTATAGTGAAAGAAGTAATGCAAGACTCCTTTCTTTTTGTGCCTTCTGAAAAACAGCCACAGAAATTTTGTTTTTTTGAAGAACTGGAGTTTGTTATTTTACAGCCAGTTCAAACTAATTAATAATTTTTACAGGATGCCATTCTTAGCATGAATTGGATGTATTTTCATGCCATTCTCTGGAGTTTTACTGGCTCTAGCAACTAAATGACAAATACTAAAAACAATGGTTTTTCTTTGACCTGTCAGCTGGTAATAGAAATCCAGTGTAGTAAACCATGTATGGCTTAAGCTTTTCGTCTTCTGCAAAAATCAGGAAATGACGTTTAAACAAAAGGTAGTCCATAGCTGTAGGGGTTTTTTCAGCTACAGACTTTGGATAAGAGATCTTGGCAGTGAATAATGGATTGTATTCAGCTGGCTCCACAGTCCTATTTTACTGTTAAAAATAGGAGACACTGTTAAATATGTTGAATAGCATAAACTTGCTGAAAGGCGTCTGCAGCCTACACTTCTCTGTAGTAAGCTGTATTTGTCTGGAAGATTTAATAGAAACTTTTTTTTTTCCTGGGAACAGGCTCTCGTGATGATAAATTCACCTTGTGATGATAAATTCACAAAGTGGATTTGGATGTTTTTATATTGATTTTATTCTAGGCTGTGAGTGAAACTCATCTGATTGCCAGAAGGTCAACCTTTCCTGGTGTTGCTCACACATAATTTATTTTCCTGGACATATTTGAAATATTGCATATTTTAAAATAGATTTGTCATTCAGTTAAGTATTTTGACTTCCAGTCCTCAAAGAGCATTTCTGATTTGAATTTGATTAATATTAATTGAGACCTCAAAAAGGACTTGAATAGGGGCTCGATAAAGAAAAGCATTCTATAAAGCATTCTAGGGGGTAGGATCACATGCTGAGATTGGAATAAAAATTTTACAATCCTGAAAATAAACTTTGTTTTAGTCAGCCCCTGCTAAGCCATCTTTCTGTCACTGTCAGATTAGAAAGTCTTTCTGCAGAGCTTTGAGGATGAAGGTGATAGGACGCTGTTTGGTAAAATGCCATTTTTTTATAATGCATTCGGTTTTATTACTATCGCAACAGCTGTCTTGTTTGGTCAAGTAATTCTGTAGTGTAACTCCAGCGTAACATTCTCCAAGGTAGTTCTCCAAATGAAGAATTACACTGGGGAGCTGCTTGGTGCTTTGAAACAAACCGTTTGGAGAGGTCATAACCTGGATTGGGCTGTTGACTTAGTTCGAGGAGCAAAAGCTTTTATACTGGTGCAAAGCAGGGACAAGAAAGTAAATTGAGGTAGGTGAGGAGAGTGCAGAACAGCTTTTGAGGACTCACCAGAAAGTTACAGAGTCATTGGAAGACGTTTGCCTTTCACAAATGTGACAGAATTCTGATACTTCTGTGTTGTGGGTGGAATTGAATGAATGAGGTTTCAGAAATTACTTATTTTAGTGGCTGATTTCTTTTGTGGTCTTCAAAAGTGAGAAAGGAATTGCAAGCAATACTGGAAAAAAAATTTAGAAGTGCTGTTGGTATACAGAATGAAAGAAATTAATACTAAAATTGAATAATAATTAAAATGTTGTAATTAATTTACAGAATAAATTGCTGTAATAAAACCTAAGGAAGTTTTATGCAAATTACTGGTATTATTACACTGAGCATTGTGTAAGTATAAAATATCTTTAATCTGTCTCTTTTTTTCTGGGTAACTTACTGGTTTTTATTTTGTTTTAATTGATTGTGAGGGTGTCCAGGTGTTAGGATCCTATTATTGAGGTTTTTAGAAATACCTCTGCCTGAATTAAGGTGCAAATGAGACCATATGCCAGTGACAATAATATGGGTTGTATTTGATGGTAAATATGAGAGAGAGAGAAAGAAAGAAAGAAAGAAACAGAAAATAGGTGGGGGGGACAGAAGGAGAGTGACAGGGACAGAATAAAGAAAATATCACCATTCCATGGATCCCAACGATGTTCCGTTGATCCTCTCCAGCTGCTCTTCTTGATGGTGAAGGTCCCCCTGGAAAGCACAGAGTCGGGTGGGTTTATATACCCTCGAGCCAGGTGGCAATGTCCAGGCATGTCCCCCTGGGGGAGGGGGCAGTCCCTTACAGCAGGCTCTGGATCTGTTGCATCACCTGCAGTCCTGTGGTGCAAAGCCTCTGGGGAGCATTTTGGGAGGGTCTTTGATGGATTGTGGCTCCCCCTCAGCTGCCTCTCACGTGAAAGTCCCGTGGATGGGGCCTGTGGGGTTGGGGGTGCCACAGCTGGGCCGGTTTGTGTAAGGGAGGATGGGTGTTCATTATCTCTGACCAGAGGTTATGCCATGCACCTAAAACCTCCTCTTCCCCCCTCTGTTGGGGGGGAATCTGTGTAAACCTGGCTTCTGTGAGCTGTGCTCTACCCCTACCCCAAACTCAGGGAGGGATGGTTCTCAGCGCAGCTGGTGGCTTTGGCCTTTTGTGAACACACTCCTTTCCCTCAGCCTGAGATGACTGAACAATAGGTTTCCTTTTATCTAATCAGCAGTTTGACTTTCAGTCCAAAGTCTCAGTCTTCAGGGAGTCTTTTTTGGTTGTAGCTTCTTTATAATGAACAAAACTTTATATCTGTGTTTGAGGCATGAACTGTTTTCAGTCTCTGACACTAGGTTACTTAGTTTTGGTCGTTATATTCTGATAATAAATTGAAATTGAGAGAGAAAAATCATAAATGTTGAGCAAAACTGGGAAAAAACCACCAAGGTGAGGTAATATATGTCTCAGTCTAAAAAAATTCATTGGTGCTGTTAGAATTTGTAGATAGTACCTTTCCTCAGGTTCAGGAAAAGGAATTGTAGAGAGATTGGCTTTTGTAAGTCAGACTTAATTATGTTCATCTTATCAGTGTAATCTACCTAACATGCAAAGAGAGAAGGTAGTAAAGAATATACGTTGAAGAGCGTATTTTTTTGTAATTAAGACACAGATCCATTCTCCAGAATGCAGCCCTGAAGCTATCAAACTTTGCTTCCTTTTTGTTTTTTTTCCCCAGAAGGAATCTTCCAGTTTATAGATGCTTTACAGTCCTGTGCATTATCACAACGAACTTGTGTCTGTTGCCCTCTTTGCTTTTCTGAAAGTGTGTTGTGAATCTATTGATGGTACTATCTTTCAAAACTCAAAATATGCTTTGTAGATGTTTCCTGCTAGGTGGAGCATAGGATTTGAATAATAAAGTAAGACTAAGAGGAAGAATGAATTTTACAAACTGGAATTCAGAGGCATGGGATAATCTGAACAAATCGCTGAAGTATTCCTATGCAGTAGTCAATGCAGATAAAAAACATTGTATATGTTAATCTTCTCTTGATTCTTTGGTGATTTATTTTGCATTGCATGCTGCACTATGGGAAAAAACATTGAAGTAGACAGTTCCAACAGTTCTTGATGTTCCTCTCTTTTGACAGGCATTGCTTTATGTGTGCAAAATGACAGTGCCAGCCAAATCCATCAGTCTGAATGGTTCCTGGAAGGTTACATTTCAGTAGAAACAGCATTGTAAGTGATTAACCAGCTCTGTCGTGGTACTTGAAGCACAAACTTGACTCATCTGACCCTTGACAGAACATTTTTGTCTAGTGACACTGAAGCCCACAGCTCCTTGTTGCTGTAGTGCTGCTAATGAAGAGCTCTTGCTCTTATTGCCACTTTCAGTGGATGAGTTCTAACTTATCTTGAGATTTAAAAGTGCGATAGTTTCCTTAATTCTAGGTAGTGACACCCAGTCTCCATACAGTCTGTATATGTGTATATTATGTCTGTATAGGTAGGTTGTTCTTTTTATTATACATCAGTATTTCACTTATTACAGGAGACTTCATGGCTTTTGCTGACTAGTATTTGCATTAATACTTTATAGTCATTGGAAATCAATATTTTCTAATAGTTTCAGCTGTGTGGGAGGTTTATAGGCTACCTGCCTAATTAACTTACTGGAACTTCAATGAAAAAATAAAAATTGCCTTTTAAGTAGGAAAATATTATAGAGAAGTATACATTTCCTCTGTCTTTGTCTTTCTCTCTGGTTTTGTCTATAACTTTTGTCGTTATTATTCATCAGCAAACATTGTAAAGACGCCTTAAGTTATAGAAAGAAAGAAAATGAAGCAAAATTACACTACTTAACACAGATAGCAAAAGCATGTAAACTAGTTGAGATGGAACTGATCAGAATTGCAATCTGAGCAGACTATTGCTTTTCTTGTATGATCTCTTCCAAAATGTTTTATTATGTTAATACCCTGCTGTTGAGCATCATAATTTGGCAATAAATAATTTTGAGAAAGATAGAGGAATGCTGGTATTTAAAGCCCAGATTTTTTGTGTGTGTGTGCTGTTGACTTAGGGCCATATTTCTGTATCTGATTTCTAAGAACCATTAGGATCATAACATGAAGTAAGAGAGAGCTGTCTGCCATCTGTGGACAAATAATTAAAAGGTTAAAAGGAATAAATGCCTTCACAGCTAAGAGCAAGAGGGATGACACCTATCATTTTGGCCTCTACCTTTTGGTGTGTCTAAAGGGTGTCTGAACAAGTAATTCTCAAGACCAGAATATTGCTTCAAATGCTGCATAACAGTTTTTTCCTTCCTGCTGCTTTCAGAGGAACTACTGTTGAAACTGTTTTGAGGAACTAAGGTTTTCTATTTAAAATTTCATTTCAGCAATAAGAATGCAGTACTTCTCTGTGAATACTTAAAATACTGCAGCTGTTTCAATGTCTGATACTTGATTTGTATTAATTTGCAGCTTCTGTTTAGAATAGTAAAATGGTGAATTGATTTTAATGAAATGATACAATTAATTCTCTTTTGAAGCTTTCAGGGTTAGGATAGTCAGTTCTTACTGCGTAAATAATGAAAAGAGCAGGTTGAGGTGTAATAAAACTTTATTTCCTTCTTGTATTTCCATGCTGCTCATATTTGTCCCTGTTTATTTGGGCTTCCTACAGAGCTCTCACCTGCAAAATGACAATCAATACCCTATTTTAATTATGTTAAGTTACAAGTCTGGCATTTAACAAAGCACCCCCCATGTTTATAGATGGTTGGAAAGCAGCTTTTAGACCCCGTAGAGGGATTCTTAGGTGTTGAGATTTTTACTGTTTGTGATCTAATCTGATACTAATGTTGAATGTAAAAGCATTTGAAACTGGATTTTAACTATATGAATGTAATTTATATTTATTCTTTTTAATGTTTGTGAATGAACACTGGTTATACGACATACTAAATGTTCTTCTTTGTGAGAGTATTTCTCAGTGGTGTGGAATGTCTTGACAATTTCTGTTCTTAAGCACTGATATGACTTTCAGCATGTGAATATAGCTGTTGTTTCCTCTGTATCAACAAGTCTATTGTTAGCACTGCCTTGCTGAATAGAAAACAGGTATGTTACATAACTTGCAGCTATAGATACTGGAGAAATGCAGGTAAAAGGTTTGCCTGTCTGTTAAGAAGTTCTGAAATCTTTCATGCTCTCTGGTGAATTAAGATATTTCGTAGTGCATTTTTACACATCTTTGTGTTCTATTTTGGAATTGTAATTACTTGATAGTTTGGTATTAATAGAATATGTGTAGAAATAGCTTATTTTGTCTCTTCCTGAAGGTCAGACATTTATCCATACTGCAGTTTCAAATTTTTACATGTTAAAAACCTAAATACTTCTCACCGCAGTATATCTTGTTAATATTTCTGTAGTTAATCAGGTATGCAGTCAGTGACAGTAGTCACTTCTGATTGAAAAGTTGTGGTTTTCATAACTAAACTAAACCAGCAAAACCACGTAATTGAAAGAAGTGTAATGTCCTGGAGTTCCTTTCCTCCGCTCCAAAAAATGCTCGTGTCTGAGTTAACACCTTGTAGAGACAACTTGAGATATTAGCTATTCTCACTTAAAAATTACAGTACCAAGTTCTCAGGACTACTGCAAATGATTAGCAGTGTATTTTTTAGCCCTTCTGACAGTCATCATGATGTAATCTTATTGCAGGTAAGTAAATTGCTCTGTGTTATCTATTAAATCCATATTTTGAGAGAAAAATATGAAGTAGCAGTGTCAAGTCTGGGGAGAATATGCAGCATGGCCAGAAACATAGTTGTAGAATCTCCAGTATCTAGAATTTTGCATGTGATTGGTGTGTTTAACTAAGAGTTTGTTTAATAATATGTAACTTGTTCTCTTTCCCTGAATGTAAAGGGTTTTTAAAAAGAAAAACACATGCTTTGAACTAGCTTGTTAACCAGCTATATAATTCTCTTCAGTCAGAGCTTAAGTAATGATGTAATTTTTGAAGACTATAAACACAAGTATAGGCACATGCATACATGCTTCCCAAAGCCTTCTTTGGGGACAAAGCCCTGAAATTGCACGCACTGATGGCCCAGGAATGAAAGTGGTTGTGGAAGTTAGCTGCAAAAGATTTGCACCTAGATGTGTTGCATTTGTGTTGCTAATTTTCTTGTCTGCTTACAGGTAAGTGCAGTATCGGAGTGGGGTGGACCATGAAACAGTGATTTACCAGGTTGTAAAGGATGGGGTAAAATAAGTCAAAGGTAGCAGAGCCCTCAGCTCACAATTCAATATGAAATGTATTTGTGAAGGACAGTGTTGCTCACTCCCCATTTCCTCTGTTATTTGTCGCTTAAATTATTCACTGCAATATATTCCATTCCAGTGTTTAAAAAAATGATTGTGAAATAGTAGTGAATAATTTTTTTGAGACTACTTTTTCATATAATATGTGAGGAAATTAAATGTTATTCCTGTGTGAGAAAGGGTCCCTGTCAGAGACCGTACCAGAATGCTGATTTTGTGGCTTTTGCTTTTGGGTATTTGCTTTTTGGTATGAACTTGTTCATCTTTCTCCAGTATTGTGTTTCATACTTTTTCTTTGACAAAGGTAGTTTCAAAACTGCATTTGCCTAATAGTTACAGTGATAGAAATTAGCCATATTTACATTTGTGGCTGGAATAAAAATTAGGAAACTGGTGAGTGGAACTTACATCAAAAACTTGATCTTGTAGTTCATTGTGATGATAGATGCTAATTACTTTTGGCACATGATGAAATGGTAATTCCCGTCTGTTCTTCTGTGGAAGTTTTTAAGAGAGAGAAGTCTCTTTGAAGTACTTGTGTAGCTATTTAATTTTATGGTATATTCAGCTGATTTACATGTAACAGAGCTTTGTGTTTGCTGTATAAACCAGATTTATTTTCACTATGTGCACTACTGGTGTCCAGGTGTCAACGACCTGAATTTGAATGGTCTAATATGTGCAAGAATAGTAACTGTGAATACGTAGGCTTTGAAATGATGTACTTCAGGTACGTGCATGCTGTTTCGCCCCACTGTCAATTCACAAGAGTTTACCTTCTCAAAGGGTAGCTGCAGTGAGTTTGTGTTTATCTCTCCTTTACTGTGGGGTGAGACCTCGTGTATGGTCAGGTGCCATTGAAGAATTGCCATGAACCTCTTTTGTAGCCGCACCTGATTGAGACTGTTAAATTAAAACATTTTATTGAAAGTTGTAGTGGATAGTCAAGCAGTTGTGTGCTCTGTACATAACCCGAAGTGAGACTTCACCACCTTTGACACTTTACCACAAAATAGCTTTACTTTTGTGCTGCAGTGATCGTGACTCACCAATAGTTGTCAGCATTGTCTGACAAAAAAATGGGAAGTGGCTAGGACTTGAAGAGAACATTTTGAACACATGAAGCACTATAGTAAGGTGTACCAATCCTACGACTTTTATTAGTCTAAATGTGCTGTGGACATGAATTTTCTGTGTGCATTTAAGCAAACAGCTTCTCGTTGCTTATTTATGCACTGTTCTTCTCTAAATGCTTCTACGAAGTGCTGTACATCTCCCTCCTCACCCCCAGCAGAGGAAGTACTTTTCTGTGAAAACCTAGCTGTGTTAGACAAATCCAAAGCTGTTAAACACAAAAAAAGCCATGTTACGTTCATTCTCCTTTTTCCTTCTTAGTTTCCTCATTCACCTGTTGTTTGAATCTTTTCTCCCATAGTCTAGCCCTGCATCATCTCCCAGCTTAAAAAGGGAAGTTTATTCCTGTTACCAACTTCTGCTTTAATTTTCATTTCTCTTTTTATGTACTCTGTATAATTACTGACTAGTGTTCTTTTCCTCTGGTTTCCAGCAAACTCAGAATTTGACCCTGCACTAGGTTAAAATGGTTCTTGATGGTGTTGCTGGTGGCCACAGACTATTCATGTTCCTCCTCTGTCATAGGAATCTTTGACAATTAGGCATATTCTTTTTAAAATTTGCTTTCCCTTTCTTAGCTTTGTCTGTGTTTCTCCTCATTCTCCTGTAACATCTGGTTGTAGGAGTATCAGTCCAAGTCTAAAAGAAATCCCAGTAGTTAGGTTTCTTCATGCCTTCTCGTGACATTGTACTCCTGTACTCTGCCTCTCTCCTGCAGATGTGTCTTGTTTTGTCTGAATTTGATACCATCTCCTCTTTTTAGTATATTTGGAGATATTTTCAGTGGCACTCTGATTATGTCCTGTCTCACTCTGTTCCTGAATCATCAGGCTGTAGCAAGCCTGAGAGAAAAATATAGGACTCTAAATCCTGCGTGAGCTTTAGTGATGGTTTTTAGCATTTTATGTATGTAATTCAAAAATCGATCTTTATGTAATTTGGATGTTGGGTTTTTTACCAAGATCCCTCAAACTTTTCTTTTTTTTCTTTTTTTTTTTTTTTTTTGA